>JBBPBX010011279.1:29836-56283 GCA_038048925.1 Garcialebias charrua | reverse complement strand
GCATAAACATTGACGAGGGTGACTAGTTTATTTTCCAACCTTCCTTTAAGTAACACATATCTTCCCTCTTTATCTATCATCTCTTTATAACATTCAAAGTGTACAACATTTGAAATCAGAATTGCAACTCCCGTTTTTTTACTTGGTCTGTATGAACTATAGAAAGTGTTCCTATAGCCCAATCTTTTAATTTTTCATGCTCCTGTGAAGGCAGGTGAGTCTCCTGCAAGAAGGCCACCTGAGCTTTTTCTTTTCTAAGCTTAGACAAAACCTTACTTCTTTTAACTGGACTGTTTAACCCATTCAGTGACACCACCTTAATATTATTCCAAGTAATATAAGCTGAAATGTATATTTGAACTCTCCAGACTGAACAAAGAGGCCTGAACAGGCCTTCTAAACTCAAATATATTCACAACACACAATAATATAAGATGGCGGCGCGTGCAAACGTTGCGGCTTCTCTCTCTCCCAGCAACACGGTGCTTTCGTCTGTTTTGTCCTGCACGCCGCAACTTGCCGGCACGTCTTTGTCTTGTCTACGTGTTCAAGAACGCAAGTATAGCCGTGAATTCCTGCTTGATGTCGGAAAAACCGCTCATTTGGGAATAAACAGCGAACTCCAGGAGAAGCTACATGAGCTCGAGGAGGAGTTACGTGAGCTTCGTGACTGCGAGCTGCTCTGGAAGCCAGCCCCGAGTTTCCCTTCATCGCACCCGCCGTGGAAGTACCACAAGCGGCGTGACGCTTCACCGCGCCCGCCATGGAAACGCCACAAGCGGCGTGACAGGAAACAGAAGCGGGGTAAGCGCGGAGGTATCAGAGCTAGGCTAGCAGCCAGCCCACACAGGCCGGCTATTCCATCCATGGTTCTGGCTAACGTGCGCTCCTTGGACAACAAATTGGATTATATACGCCTGCTACGAACGACACAAAAGACTGTGAGAGACTGCTGTGTGTTTGTATTCACGGAAACGTGGCTTAACAACAACGTTCTGGACCATGCTATTCAGCTGGAGCAGCTAACATGCTACAGAGCGGACCGAGCTTTCATCAAGGGAGGTAAGACTCGCGGAGGCGGGCTCTGTGTTTACATCAACAACGCATGGTGTCGTGATGCTGCTGTGGTCTACAAACACTGCTCACCTTTTGTGGAGTTCATGACTATTAAATGTAGACCGTTCTTTTTACCGAGGGAGTTTACAGCTGTTTTGATTGTTGCTGTATATATCCCTCCAAGCTCCAACAGCAAAGATAGAGGTGAGGCACTAAATGAACTATATGTGCACATCAGTGAGCAACAAACAGCCCACCCTGATGCTTTTCTCATCACGGCTGGTGATTTCAACCATGCAGATTTAAAGAGTGTATTACCAAAAACATACAGAAACATAAACTTTGCAACAAGAGGAAACCACACCCTGGACCAGGTTTACACCACCATGAAAAATTCCTACAGAGCCGTCCCCCTCCCCCACATTGGTGCTTCGGACCATATCTGTGTCATGCTAAAGCCAGCATACAGGCCGCTGGTGAAAGTCACAAAACCAGTCCGCAAGCAGATACGAGTGTGGCCAGAGGGGTCTTCAGAGGCACTCCAGGACTGTTTTGACACCACAGATTGGGTATGTTCAAAGAAGCTGCTACCACAAACAACACCACATGTCTCCAGGAGTACTCAGACACTGTATGTTCATACATCACCAAGTGCATTGATGATGTAACCAACCTTAAAACCATCACTGTTCGGGCTAACCAGAAGCCATGGCTGACAGCTGAGGTTCACAGACTCATGAAAGCCAGGAATGCTGCCTTCAAAGCGGGAGATCAGGTGGGCCTGAGGGCAGCCAGAAACAACCTGGACCGGGGCATCAGAAAGGCAAAGAGGCAGTATTCTGGGAAAATAGCTCACCGTTTCAAGGACAGCAGGGATACACGCAGTCTGTGGCAGGGAATACAGACCATCACAAACTACAAACCACCCCCCCAGACCTGTGACAGCTCAGCCTCTGCGCTGAATGAACTGAATGAGTTCTTTGCTCGGTTCGAGGCAAGTAACAGCACACCAGCACATAAACTCCCCCCCTCTCCTGATGGCCAGGTGCTGACGCTGTCCTCAGACAGCGTAAGGCGATCATTCATCAAGATTAACGCCCGGAAGGCCTCTGGTCCTGACAACATACCTGGTCGTGTGCTGAAGGACTGTGCAGGGGAACTCGCAGCGGTCTTCACGGACATCTTTAACATCTCACTGAGCCAGGCCATCGTCCCCACCTGTTTCAAAGCCACCACCATCATCCCTGTCCCAAAGAAGGCAACGCCCGCATGCCTCAATGACTATCGCCCAGTAGCACTCACCCCCATCCTGATGAAGTGCTTTGAACGGCTAGTCATGAAAAGCATCACATCTGTCCTCCCTGACTCCCTGGATCCCTTCCAATTTGCATACCGACCTAATCGCTCAACCGACGATGCCATCTCCTCTGCCCTTCACACAGCTCTCACACATCTGGACACGAAGGACTCCTATGTTAGAATGTTGTTCATCGACTTCAGCTCGGCATTTAACACCATCATCCCCCAACAGCTCATCCTTAAACTGGACAGTCTGGGGCTGAACACCTCAATGTGTAACTGGCTGCTAGACTTCCTGACCGGGAGACCACAGACAGTACGAGTCGGGAGTAACACATCTAGCACCATCACATTGAACACAGGGGCCCCACAAGGATGTGTGCTGAGCCCCCTTCTATTCACCCTGCTAACACACGACTGCACACCATCATACAGCTCCAACCACTTCATCAAGTTTGCGGACGACACAACAGTGGTGGGTCTCATCAGCAACAACGATGAGACGGACTACAGGAACGAGGTGAGCCGCCTGGCCTTGTGGTGCGGACACAACAATCTCACTCTCAACGTGGAGAAGACAAAGGAGATTGTTGTGGACTTCAGGAAGAGGGATGCCCAGCATGCCCCTCTGACCATCAACAGCACCGCAGTGGAGAGAGTAGACAGCACCAAGTTCCTGGGAGTGCACGTCTCAAAGGACCTGTCCTGGAGCAGGAACACTGCAGCACTGGCAAAGAAGGCTCACCAGCGTCTCTACTTTCTCCGCAAGCTGAAAAGGGCTGGAGCTTCAACCCCCATCATGAGCACCTTCTACAGAGGTGCCATAGAAAGTGTCCTGACCAGCTGCATCACTGTGTGGTTTGGTGCATGTACTGCATCCTGCCGCAAGAGCCTCCAGCGCATTGTGAGAGCAGCTGAGAAGATCGTGGGCACCTCCTTGCCCTCACTGCAGGACTTACACAGCAAACGCCTCACTCGGAAAGCCCACTGCATGGCAGGTGATCCCACACACCCACTACACAGCTGCTTCAGACTGCTGCCATCAGGGAGGAGACTGAGGAGTCTCCAGGCTCGAACCAGCAGACTGAGAGACAGCTCTGTTCATCAGGCAGTCAGGATGCTAAACACTCTGCCTGCTCTGCCCCCCCTCCCATTTGAACTGCCTTAACACTAAAACTTTCTCACACATTACCACAAAACACAAAGATTTTAACACTGGACTCTGTGTCATCAAACGGGTTATTCACTAAACTCTCGGTCATGTGCTCATACAGTTTGCACTACTTCTCATACTTGCACTAATGTTTGTATTACATCACTGCCTATAATCATAATACTGTTTACATTCTCTGTTTACATTTATTAATACTGTTTACTTTTTTACTACTGCTTACATGTAATTACTACTGTTTACATTTACACTACTCTAATATCTACACCACTGCTGATACATATACAGTGTGCTCTGAACGGTCTTACTTAGGGATGCCCAATGTGCCTTACTGCATATGCCACTTTTTGCCTCTATAACAACATCAACTACTACCTCATACATATACTGTGTACATTAACTCATACGCTGCTTTGCCACTTTGCAAATGTCAATGCTAGAAACCTTTAGTTTATTTTAGTTATACTTTTTATACTCTTTTTTATACTAGTATGCAAAAACTCAGGACAGTATTATGTTCATTAAATGTTTAATGTTTTAGTTTTAGAGTTGGTGTAAATTTTCATACTCTTATACCACTATGCAAAAAACTCAGGACAGTGTTAGTTTTACTATTTTATGCTTATGTCTATTATTATATGTTTCAGTGTTTCAATGTTTAGATGTTTACTGTTGCACCGAGGGACTGAGAGAAACGCAATTTCGGTCCTGTGTATGTCCTGTACAGTACATATTGCAGATCTGACAATAAAGTTGACTTTGACTTTGAACACAATGAAACATAACATAAAAACATAAAACAAACTTACATTCCGGGGTAATTGTCTCTCTGCCTGCTCTGCCTCCCCTCCCATTTGAACTGCCTTAACACAAAAAACTTTCTCACACATTACCACTCAACACAAAGTTTTTAACACTGGACCCTGTGTCATCAAACGGGTTATTCACTAAACTCTCGGTCATGTACTCATTCAGTTTGCACTACTTCTCATATTTGCACTAATGTTTGTATTACATTACTGCCTATAGTCATACTACTGTTTACATTCACTGTTTACATTTATTAATACGGTTTACATTTATTACTACTGCTTTACATTTATTACTACTGTTTACATTTACACTACTTTTATCTACACTACTGCAGATACATATACAGCATTCTCTGACTAGCCTTATCTAAGGATGCCAAATGTGCCTTATGTGCCTCACTGCATATGCCACTTTGCCTCTATACCAACATCAACTACCTCATACATATACTGTGTACATTAACTTATATGCTGCTGTGCCACTCTTTGCAAATGTCAATGCTAGAACCTTCAGTTTATTTTATAGATATACTTTTTATACTACTATGCAAAAACTCAGGACAGTATTACACTTTTATTATTTCATTTTATGCTTATGTTCATTGGGTGTTTGGTGTTTTAGGGGTGTTTGGTGTTTCAGTGTTGGTGTAAATTTTCATACTTTTATACTATTATGAAAAAACTCAGGACAGTGTTACACTTTTACTATTTTATGCTTATGTTTATTAAATGTTTTAGTGTTTAGTGTTTAGATGGTTACTGTTGCACCGAGGGACTGAGAGAAACACAATTTCGGTCCTGTGTATGTCCTGTACATATTGCAGTTCTGACAATAAAGTTGACTTTGACTTTGACTTTGACTAATTCTTACCCCCCCAAAGACCCCATTGGCAGGCTGAGGGGTTAATCTCTGCAAAGAGGGCCCCTCTCTGGAGGTGAGACACACCGTTTCACCCATCCAAAAGTCCAACGCCATCCAACGGAATTATTTACCATTCAAAAATAAGTTGGTTTATTTTCCTGTTATATCTAACTAAATTTTAATTATTCATCAACACTCCACTTTTATATGTCACTGAAAATCAACAATTTATCCTTTGAGTTTTTACATACCCTGCTTAATATTGACTCGGGTCATCCATATGCGTCTTGTTTACTGTCCGGCGGGTTGCCATGTTGTCATTCGCGAAATGCGCTCCACTTCCTTGTCCATCTCCGCTGAGCTAGAGCCGGGTAGCAGCACCGTGTACCCTCTGCTCCCCATCTCCAACGCCGCTTCATGTGCGCTGCCATAGGTCCGCACGCCTGTGCTCCAGTGGATGCGTATTTTATCCAACGGTGTCTGGAACCGTACACCTTTCTCCTTTAAAGCTTTTTTATGTGAGTATACTCTCTGCGCTTTTGAACCACTTCTGTTGCGTAATCATGATCAAACGAGAGTCGCTGTCCTTCATACGTGATTTTATCAGCCCAAGCCTTTTTCAATATGCTCTCTTTAGTGATGCAGTCCTGAAAATGTATTATTATTGACCTCGGTGGAGCACTTTGTACGCGTGCGCTCGCTGTATAGACCCATTTACAGCCTACGTCATCAAGTAGCTGCGCGCGCACCGCGGCAACAGCAGTATGGCGGCTCGTAGTGTATTATCAAGCTACGCTAGCGGGTTATCGGTAAATGATCGCAAAGCTTACTTTAATAAGTTAACTTTGAGCAATGGCCATCAGCTTCCTGATCCGTGTACAGTTACTGAATGGGAGGATGACGTTAGTAAGTGGCCTAGCATTCAGTGGCCTGATATTTACACGTATTTGGTGGAGAAACCTAGCGTGTACACAAGAGAAAAACTACGAGCATACAAATCACTCGATGCGTATGACTACGTTGTTTGTGGACATGTACAGGAAGTGCTATATAATGATATGGACGCAGATTTCTGTGTTTTAAAGTCCAAAGTCCTCCCCAGTCAGAGACAAAGCGTAAAGAGTACAATGTATGAGGCTTGGGTAATCGTCAACAAAGTGGAGAACTACATTCTCACAGCAAACTGCACCTGTATGGCAGGGTAAGTTAATTTTGGTTCTTGATATGCATAATTTGCTTCTGTTTTAGGCCACTGAAATTTTAGATTTTACATTCTTTTCAGTGTAAAATGTTTTATTTGCATTGCTCAGATAACTTAGTCATTACATATTCAAAAATATTCATCCAGAGGTCACAGTGGCTTGAATTACAGAAGCTAATGAAAATCACAAATGTTTATTTACAATCAAAGTCAGAACTTAGTCAGGAAACATTCAAAAGTGACATTTACACCATAACATGTTAGTAATTTCCAACATTTCAGTCTAGGATCATGCTGTAGTCATGCAGCTGCCATACTGTTCAAAGTCGAGCTCGCAGTTAGGATGGGAAGGACAGAGAAGGCAGCAGTTACCTCCGGTGTGTGCATGTGGAAAGAGAGTCGAAGAGAGGTCAAGCCAGCTCCACTGAGTGAAATCAAGTTCACCAAAACTAAGAGGCTATGCAAGCAGTTTCCAGCAGCATCGAAACCTACTCACAAGAACAGTGGGACACCCAGAGGCATGTAGATGTTGACAGAGGCAAAATAAGGCCCACTTTGATAATTATTAAATTTTCAGGGACTCCAGACTACCGTAACTTCTTTATACAAGTAACAAAGTTCACACTCATTTCATTTTTATTCATAACATACATTGGCCTCTACTCCTAATTAAAAATTGTTTGAGCGACTAAAGCATTTAATTATAAATCATTATTAATAGAGAAGTGGCTAAAAACATTGTTAACAGTCTGAACTTCACAGGTAAAATAGAACCCAGCTGAGTGCAGTGTGGAGCCCTGCGTTTACATTTCCATCTCACTTTTGAAGATGTGGATGTAATATACCACCCTAACTATCTTTGTTTGTTTTTTTAATAGTGCTGACAGATGACGACATCCTAGAACTGCGGGCTGTGGACCCAGATTGTGCAGTGCTGACGAACTTCGACAACAGTGACACGGACACAGCTTCATCAGACGGCAACTATGAGGAGCATGGAGATTTACCGGAGACCTTAACTGCTTTATTTAGCCCATCATCCAGAGACCTCACACCCATTGAACTAAAGGTGAAATGTGAGGAAACATTTCACCTGTTGAAAACTAAACACACACCTTATCAGTGCAAAAGGCTGGAAGCTGTGACCCCACAGCAGTCAAAGTCTATGGAGTGGAACATCCATAGAGCTGGTCGAATCACAAGCACCAAATTTCATCGTGCCACCACTTCGGACATGATCAGAAACACATATCTGATGGATGTAATGCAGTACAACTACAGAGATTTAAATGTACCATCTGTGCTGTGGGGACAAAACATGGAGGAAACTGCACGACAAATATACACTGATTTAATGGCCAAAACACATGAAGATTTAAAGCAATTGTTGCGAATTCAAAAGGTTGAAGGAAGCTCTGAAACGAATGTGCAAATTCTATGTAGGTTTATTGTACATATAAGAATAAACCTTACAGCAGACAACAGACCTGACTCCAACACAGTCCACACACACATCTTCGAAGGCGGACCACGGTTTTATACCTCTAGATGACGTCATCGCCTCGTGGGACCAATCCTGGAACCGAACCGCCTTGGAACCGCCCTAGAACTTCCCCTACTCTGTGAGTGATCCGCCTCTCAGCCAACAAGCTATCAGCTTCATATGTCAATCATCCAGTGTTATGTCTGTGTATGTGCAGGCGTGTAACTGTTCCCTAGTGAAAACAAAGCCCGAGAGAAAAACGTTCTGCCTAGTGTCACATTTCACATTATAAGGCAGAATTAAGTGAATACAAATAATGGAACATAATGGGTGTAATGCAATACTGATAGAAATATATTTCACAATCACACCCATACTACCATCAGATCCAACTGCACATGTTTGTGTGTGATGTCAAATACTGTGACTTTGTGTTGTGGTCAAAAGAACAACTTATTCTACAGCGTGTTATAAAAAATCTAGTGTTTCTACAAGACACCCTGCCAAAAGCTCAAAACCTTTTTATCTCAGGTTTGTTGCCAGAACTCTTGACCAGAAGACATGATCCTGCCTTTGAGTCTGAGAAAACCTGTAAGGTTTGTGAAAGGCCAGAGTTTGGCAAAATGATCAACTGTGTTAAGTGCAATAACTACTTTTACTACAGCTGTGCAAAAATCAAAAGGAAATCAGCAACTTGGATCTGTGAGGAATGCCAGATGTTTTTGGTCTGAATGTGAAATGCCATGAATTTGTGCATAAAGAAGTAAGAAATGTCAGTTTTTTTAAATACGTTATGTTGTGTACCACCGTGACCGTAGCTGTTATAGGTGGTGTTATTTACCTTGATCTTTGCAGCCATTCATAATCTGATGTTGATTGTTTTAAATAAATCTTATATTAAACATCTTAAATTTTTTGTAGGCTTCTAGTCTGTTTTTCATGTCAAATTCAATTATTAGGATTAATTTTGAACCACATTGTACCTGTACCGGTACTGTATATACAATTTTGAAGAAATACACAGGTTGTAATTTAATTAAATCATTTGTTTATTGTTAGACAGGTGACAGTTTATTGATCTACTGCAGTACATCAATATTTAAAAGTACATTTCAAGTGATGTGAATCAAATTGCACACATCAATGTAAAAATTTCAGAACGTTACTTTACGTTATGTGAAGAACAGTTACTTTTTATGCAGTTACAGAGAAGTTACTTTTTAGGAACAACACTTTTACAGAGGTTTGTCAGGGCACCACATAACACAACAATGTCATCCAACATGTCAACTTGTGACAGTGGAATTACACTTTGTAAAATTTTAAAGTTCTTCCACCGACCAATGACTCGCTCAACATGTATCCTGACACGAGAAAGCTGTCGTGATGAGTCCACCTCATGTGCAGACAGCTGTTTCTTTCCCTTTGTGAAATGAGGGATGCGAAGTGTTGCCCCATAAGCTGCCAGCTCATCTCTGATTAGAAATCCCCTGTCTGCTAATACCTCATCCTTAGACTCCAAAAGTTGTAAGAAACCAGATTCGTTAGTAATCTGTTTATCGGATACCCGCCCACCCCACCCAGGAGACAGAAAACTAATTGACCCAGCAGGGGTGATGGCAATTAAATATTTGACTGTGTTATTGTGTTTATAATTTGACCATGTCTGAGCCCTGGCTGTCAAATTACTTGGTCTGGCGATAAAAATTTCAGTACAATCTATGATACATCGACATTTTTTAAATTTACGCTTAAAGATTTTGGGCATGTTTTTAAGTATGGCACCTTTTGTTGGCCATTTAATGAGCGGCTTGAGGATCACGGCCATTACAGGTATCCAAGTTCTGCAAATATTTGAAATGGTGGTTTTTGANCTCTGGCACCAATGTTGTACAATAAATGGGAAGGCGGCCATTTTGAAACGATGACCAAATTTTCACCCCTTTTTGGCCGTTTACAGCCTCTGCATTTGAACGAACTCCTCCTATGAATTTCGCTCGATTTGGTTCAAACTTGGCCAGTTTCTTCATAAGGCATGGGGGAACAAACGACATCAAAATTGTGCGTTTTCATGAATGCTGAAGGGGCGGGGCCAGACGTCAAAGTTGGACATCTCGCCATGAAAAACGAAACGCTTACAGCTCTTACACGAAAAGAGTCTAATACATCAAACCTTCAGTTATTGACCCACATCCGGTCCCCTGCAAAACTGTATGGTCAAATCATGACATCACTTAAGCCACGCCCCCTGACAACAGGAAGTGTAAAGTTTTACTTTGAAAGGTCCATATCGGACCCGTGTTACCTAATCAGCGTGACATTGTGTCCAGTGACTAAAGACATGTTGGTGTAACAAGCTTTCCAGCACTGTTCGTTTTGGGTGGAGCAAGTGGGCGTGGCGACATGGCGAAGTAAGACGTAACGCCATCACCATACGTTTGGATCTAAAATCCACAGATTTGATCCGAGGAGTACCAAAATCAGTATGATCGATCATTGCCCACCCCTTGAACAGGTGTTTATGCTAATTAGCAAATCGCTACAGAAACGGCTCAAGAGCGCCCCCTAGAAATATTCAAAATACCCTCCGCATTGACCTTAGTTTGACGTAGAATCATGAAATTTGGTACACTTGTCCAACTCACCAAGATGCACAGAAAACTCTCTGGCACCAATGTTGTACGATAAATGGTAAGGCGGCCATTTTGGAACGATGACCAAATTTTCACCCCTTTTTGGCCGTTTACAGCCTCTGCATTTCAACGAACTCCTCCTAGGGATTTCGCTCGATTTGATTCAAACTTGGCCAGTTTCTTTATAAGGCACGGGGGAACAAATGTTATCAAAACTGTGCGTTTTCATGCATGCTGAAGGGGCGGGGCCAGACCTCAAAGTTGGACATCTCGCCATGAAAAACGAAACGCTTACAGCTCTTACACGAAAACTGTCTAATACATCAAACCTTCAGTGATTGACCCACATCCGGTCCCCTGCAAAACTGTATGGTCAAATCATGACATCACTTAAGCCACGCCCCCTGACAACAGGAAGTGTAAAGTTTTACGTTGAACGGTCCATAACGGATCCCTGTTACCTAATCAGCGTGACATTGTATCCAGTCACCGAAGACATGGTGGTGTAACAAGCTTTCCAGCACTGTTCGTTTTGGGTGGAGCAAGTGGGCGTGGTGACGTGGCGAAGTAAGACGTAACGCCGTCACCATACGTTTGGTTCTAAACTCCACAGATTTGATCTGAGGAGTACCAAAATCATTATGATCGATCATTACCCACCCCTTGAACAGGTGTTTATGTTAATTAGCAAATAGCCTCCATAGCGCCCCCTAGATTATTCAAACTGTTGTATCTCAGTGATACATCATCCGATCTGAACCAGATTTATTGTGCATCATCAGTGAGCCCTTGTGGACACATTGATATGGTGGGCTAACATTTGACTCAAGTGCGCCCCCTACATTATTTCTATAGTTATATCTCAGTGATACATCATCCGATCTGCACGAGATTTATTATGCTTTATCAGTGAACACTTCGACACACATTGATAATGTTATGTAATTTTTTACTCCATAGCGCCCCCTATATTATTACTACAGTTATATCTTAGTGATACATTATCCGATCTGCACGAGATTTATTATGATTCATCAGTGAACGCTTCTACACACATTCATAATGGTATGTAAATTTTTACTCCATAGCGCCCCCTGTATTATTACTACAGTTATATCTTAGTGATACATTATCCGATCTGCACGAGATTTATTGTGCTTTATCAGTGAACACTTCGACACACATTGATAATGGTATGTAAATTTTTACTCCATAGCGCCCCCTATATTATTACTACAGTTATATCTTAGTGATACATTATCCGATCTGCACGAGATTTAATGTGATTCATTAGTGAACACTTCTATACACATTGATAATGGTATGTAAATTTTTACTCCATAGCGCCCCCTATATTATTACTACAGTTATATCTTAGTGATACATTATCCGATCTGCACGAGATTTATTATGATTCATCAGTGAACACTTCTACACACATTGATAATGGTATGTAAATTTTTACTCCATAGCGCCCCCTATATTATTACTACAGTTATATCTTAGTGATACATTATCCGATCTGCACGAGATTTATTGTGATTCATCAGTGAACACTTCTACACACATTGATAATGGTATGTAAATTTTTACTCCATAGCGCCCCCTATATTATTACTACAGTTATATCTCAGTGATACATCATCCGATCTGAACCAGATTTATTGTGCATCATCAGTGAGCCCTTGTGGACACATTGATATGGTGGGCTAACATTTGACTCAAGTGCGCCCCCTACATTATTTCTATAGTTATATCTCAGTGATACATCATCCGATCTGAACCAAATTTATTGTGAATAATCAGTGAGCCCTTGTGGACACATTGATAATGTGGTTTAACATATAACTCCATAGCGCCCCCTAGATTATTCAAACTGTTATATCTCAGTGAGACATCATCCGATCTGAACCAGATTTATTGTGTATCATCAGTGAGACCTTGTGGACACATTGATATTGTGGTTTAACATGTGACTCCAGAGCGCCCCCTAGATTATTCAAACTGTTATATCTCAGTGAGACATCATCCGATCTGAACCAGATTTATTGTGCGTGTGCACCCCTGGTGCGGAGTAGACACGAGAGACTTCGAAATGGCGACCGAGCGGACGAGCTGGAGCTCGCGCGGTCGCCTCAATAAGGTCCGAGCGGCGCTAAGCTGCGAGGGCCTCAATGCTGCTTGCAGCTTTAATTATTATTATTATTATTATTATTATTATTATTATTATATATATTTAGACATAGCCCGTGGACATTACACAGGCCGCCACTGCCCCGAGATACTTAAACTCCTCCACTTGGAGCAGGACCTCCTCCCCGACTCATCACTCAAACCTCCTCCTATAATCACATCACTCCTGTCCTGCAGCAACTCCACTGGCTCCCGGTTAAATCACGCACTGTCTTCAAAATTCTACCTCTCACGTTCAAAGCTATCCACAACCTTGCCCCTCCTTGACCTCCTACAAATCTCCGTCCCATCACGCTCTCTCAGATCCTCCTCTTCGCTACACCTCCATGTACCCTCTGCCCGCCTCTCCACCATGGGGAGCAGGGCCTTCACCTGCTCTGCCCCTCACCTCTGGAACGCTCTACCGCCAGACCTTCGAAACATCACCTCCCTTTCTCTGTTCAAGACCGCTCTGAAAACACATCTCTTTAGACTAGCTTATCATTAACTTTACTAAATGTACCCTGATGCATGCTCAATAATCCAGGTAGAAAAATCTAAAAATGCTAAGTCTGGACCTCTGGACATTCAAATTGTGATGTGTTGACGGGTTATCAGTAAGTTAAATTTGTTTTGTTGTTGAGTCGTGAACTTGACATGCTGTGCTAAGCGTGCCTGATCTGTACAGTCCATCACTTGCTGAAGTGTGGTCTGATCTAGGAATGTTGTTAGTTTTTGTTTAATGTGCTCTTTTTTGACCTTCAAGGCCTCAATAGTAAAATTGGTCTGTATCACCCGTTCATTCAGCAGCTGCGTCTGTGCCTTCTGAAGAATCTTGCTTGCCCGGTGCTTGCTGACCGACATTTCAGTTCCAGGCTCTTGGGAATGATGCCACTTTGTCTGCATCTAAGGTTGAATCGCAAGTGGTTACTGTAGTCTGCCCTCTTCCTAGCTGTATTCTCAAACTCTCTAACAAGTTTGAGGCAATCCTGGCCAAAGTGGTTCAAAATACCCTGATGCATGCTCAATAATCCAGGTAGAAAAATCTAAAAAAGCTAAGTCTGGTCCTCTGAACATTCTGTCCAGAGGACCAGACTTAGCTTTTTTAGATTTACTAAATGTATTTTATATTCCGTTCATTCTCAATCAGTTCATCTGGACAGTTTCTTTTTAGCAGAAACGTTTCACCCTCACTCCAGAGGGCTTCCTCAGTCAGAGTAGTCCAAAGCACACTGAAGTTAACCCACCAAGTAAGCAACTTATGTGGACCAACCAGTTTGCTGTAGCCAAGATGGTTTCTGGGGGCGTGTCCCTCGTCGACTCCTCCCAGGCAGGCAGACATGTCCAAAGTGGTTCAAGACAAGAAAGTTAATTCTCAATATGTGCTTTGGACTACTCTGACTGAGGAAGCCCTCTGGAGTGAGGGTGAAACGTTTCTGCTAAAAAGAAACTGTCCAGATGAACTGATTGAGAATGAGCGGATTTGATACCTGGACTATTGAGAATTAACTTTCTTGTATTTTATATTCTTTTGTATTTTATATTCTTTATTTATTTTATATTTCAATTTGTTCCTGCTGATGTTTGATCTGTGTTTGTTTGTTTTTACACAATCTCTGTGATATGTTTCTGTGAAGTGTCCTTGGGGTGTCCTGAAAGGCGCTTTAAATAAAAAAAATAAAAAAAAAATCAAAATGTAACAAAATAACCACCTAAAATCTATTTGTTTGCTCAATAATATAGCAAAAGTGTTTCTCAGTTGAACTTTTACTTAATAAATGCACTTTGACAGACAAATCAGTTGCATTTTCAGAAGCTGCCTCGGTGCTCCGGGGGGAAATCATGAAGGATAAACGCTGCACATTTCTTTGAAATTTAACAAGATAAGTACTTAAAACAATTACTTGTTTGCTCAAAATTATAGCAGAAATGTGTCTCAGTTTAACTTTTACTTAATAAACACACTTCAAAGGTCAAATTAGTTACATTTCACTGGGGCAGCTCAGAGAAATGAAGCTGATTTGACAGTTGCTCCAAGCAAGTTGTACGAAGGTGGCCTGTTATGGCAAGCTGATTGTGTCATTAATAGCCACTTTTACCTATTACAAGCCACTTTTACCTATTACATAACACAATGGCATGCCATACTTTTCGAGTGCCATCTAGCGGGTGAAAATGATAGTGTTCAATGTTTTCAGTCAGAATGAATGAAAACGGTCATATCTCAGCCAAAAATTGGTTTATAATTATGGGGGGAAAATCCACAAATATGTTGCTTTGGCGTATAAGTCACAGGATATGTAAATTATGCAAAAAACGGTGACTTATAGGGCAAAAAATACAGTAGTCTTAAAGTTAAAATTTCCCTGCCAAGAAACTCCCTGACTCAGAAATCTTAAGAAACTCCTCTTTTTTCTTTGATTTACTGCAGAAAACAAGTGACTGGTATCTCATACAAAACTTGGATGGTGGTGGGGTTGTCAGACTTTCTGGATATGCCTGAAAACATCAGATTTATAGCATGAGTCAGATTATTAGGATATCTGAAATATTACGTAAATCAGTTGGTTTAAATTTTCTTGAAAACGTGCAAATGTTTTATCAGCATTTGAAAGTCATGGTATGGAGAGGTCAAACATGAAACTGAGCAGAATGTCCGATTAAACTGTAATGTGGCTTTCATAAATTATTTTTACTATTTGCAGAGGTATTGGGTATGCAAGAGGATTGGAGCCATGGTGATTTTAATTTTTCCTGAATTTGAACTTTTTACTCAGAATTCTGACATTAATCTCAGATTTCCTAAATTAAAGTCAGAGCTCTGACTTTTTCACAGATTTCAATAAATAAATAAATAAATAAAATTCAGGAAAAAGTACAAATGCTGAATTTTTTTCACAGATTTCTGAAAAAGAATAGCCAGAATTCTGAGAAAAATGGACTTTGTCCCTATCTTCAATAAAAATAAAAAAAGTTTTCTTTTATTACTTTTTTAGAACCAGTAAAGTTAATTATTTGACCTCTGTATCAAAGGTATGTTAAAACTACATTTGGGATAAAATGAAAAGTTCCCTTTGGGATCAATAAAGTATATTGATTGATTAAAGGGAAAAAAAGCTGCATTGCAAGTTGTGCAAACAATTACTTGTACACTTTTGTGGACAAACTTGTTCATGTCTTGAAAAAAAAAGGCCTTTTAGGAGAGATAAATGAGTTTTATTAGGTGGTGTTTTGCAGCTTTGTCAAGGCAAAATTGAAAATTAGCAGACAGAATAAACACCTAAAAACCATAAATGTAAAGATGTGAGGATTCTGTTTTTTTTCCTCACTCTCTTGCAGCTTCTGAGTGGCAGGGCAGAGATAATTATCTCGAGCTGTTCCCATCTACTGATGAGGGCCTTCAATATTTTAGGTTATTTGGATCTACCAGTCTCTGGTGAAAGATTGTCCCATTAATGGTACCTTGTCCAGCCCTAGTGTTTCTAGACTCCTTGTGCTAACCTTACCTGTGCTCTCTTACATACTCCCTGTAGCTCCTGTTTCGAGTTAATCATCTCCTTAACCAGACTCTGTCATGATCACGTCCTCTTTCCCCTGCCTCGCTCACAGTCTCTCATGTCATGTTTCTGCTCCTTCATGTCATGTTTTCTCCTGCTCAGTCACTACCATGCCCCCTCTGCACTCACATCCTAATCAGCGCTCATGTCGTACACCTGTTCCTCTCACTATGATCCACTCTCACTATGATTGCCTGCCAGATTATCAGACCTTTCATGGTTCCTGTTATCCTGCCATTTTGCTCTTGTTCTCATTCATTGATCTCGCCTTGTTATTTGCATCTTGGGCTGCCTGCTCCTTGCCTGTAACTATATCACCATTCTGATCATGTTAACAATCTCCTTTTCTGCATCAACGACTATGACTCACGGATCACCCCTTCGAAATTATTACTGGAACTCTTATTCCCTGTGTATGGCCCTTGTATGTGTTTATGGACTTTGTTCTGGGACATTGTCCTCTGACCAAACTCTCTTCAGCTCTGCCTTGCAGCTGCGTCACACTTAGTGATGTGACATCATCCTGCCCAACTCCAACGGGTGACCTCCACCTTGCCTGCTTGTGAAACTCTTGACAGGTGGCTCTCTCCCTCCTGCCCGTGAGGACCGGTCACCTCAGTTGGACACTGACCCCTTCTGCAGCTGCAAAATAAATTAAACTTTTCTTGTTTTTATTCTTGTTGTCTGGTTGATCTTGAATCCTAAAATCTGAACACCTGACAGCCTTGAGTCTTTCCCTGGTATTGGTGATTCTGAGACCTCTCTAGAATAGAATAGAATAGAATAGAAAAGAATAGAATAGAATAGAATAGAATATATCTTTATTGGCATATTTGCACCAAGGTACAAAGTTTTGCAATCGGCGCGCGCACCATCCGAAGAGGGACGTGAGCACGGAAGCCGCAGCAGTATAAAACTGCGCCACCAACAATCAGATATGAAAAAGGAACATACATTTGGGTAATCAGTGGTATTCAAAAAAGAATCTATCACAATTTGTCTTAGGACACTCCATGATAGAGTCTAAAAAAACTCTACCAGCTTTAGCACGGATAAGACAAGACATGTTGCATTTCATGGCAAGCAGGGAGATTTGTCCGTGAAAGTCATTTCAGATAAGCACAGTCTGTAGATGTCATTTCAGCTCGGCTCCATTCTGAAAGCACACGGAGACCTCTGGGGGGGGGGGGGGCAGCGAGTTCTCAACAGCTTTTCACTCCAGGAGAAGATTTGCAGACAGCCTTCTTTTTCCAAGGTCGCTCACAGTCCAGATTAGATTAGTCGCTTATTTATTTTCAGGCCAGGCTACAGGCTTTTGACTGTAGCCTTGAAGTCCAGGTGCTGTTCAGGTCCAAATCGTCGAATCATGTGAGGTTCCGAGCTACAAATCCTCGACTGTGCCCTGATGGTTCGGAGAGAACACTCCTCTGTAACAGTCATCTACAAACAAGGACTATAACTTTTGAACATCTTCTCCACCTGCCTTAGGGATCTGTCCTGCTACTATCTTAAAACTTCTGTACCTGTGCAACTGGCGTTCTCCATCATCCTGGAATACTCTGGTATTCTCTTTCAAACATGTAACATAAGAAGACATGAAGTAAGCAGCCAACATTCTCTGGATAGTATGCTCAATATTCTCACAATTCAAATAGTCATCATTTCTTCAATCTCTTGCAGCTCCCTCATGTGCTCCCATTGTCTCCATTATAGAAAATAAAACACTTGCCTGTTTTACAAACTGTTGGTCTCCTGTCTCTCTGTAATATGCTTGGGTGTGATGATACATCTTGTGTTTAATTTCTTGTGCTTTTGTTCATTGTTCTCCAACATGGAGCAAAGCTGAGGAATTGGAAATACCCTCCGTCTGATCGTCCATTCATGGATGTTTTGAAAATGAAAGATAATTGAGGTACCAACTTTCATTTTGGTACATGTTGATAAAAACTTTCCTTTCGAAAATAGGGTGGTCACATTCAAATTCAAGATGGCGACCACTGCTCTCTCTCTCTGTTTCTGTCTGTCTGTTTTTTCAAGCCTCAAGTCCTGCCTGCATTCTGAGTGTAACAACTCCATATCATGACACTAACTTGTTATTTTGAAGGGTTATCTCTCCCCTCCTTTCTTAAACAATATTATCTGCAATGTGTCTGCGCAATGTTTTGTTTTAAAAGAACATGCCTGCCTTGTTTGGACACATTGTCAATGCAGGGCTTTTGAAGGGTCAACAGTCTTATAGTACAATAAGTCTTTGTTCCCTTAAAAACAATGAACGAACTGGATTTTACAAAAACATCTGAAGGGGTGATTTTTCAGAATTTGAGTACCACCTGAACAACTAGTCCCAAAATGTAAAAGTGCTTGATTTGCATATCACCATCTCCAGAAGCAGACTGAATGAGGAGCCTACAGGCAATGTGGATATCTTAGATCAGCTGGCCAGACTCCTGATTGTCTTACTCTCATGTCTGCTCTAGAAATTGGTAGCACATTCTTTGTATTTGATGAAAGTCTTGCTTTTTTCATCTTTCTGGCACATTTAAGCCTTCACAATCTACTCTAGGATGTTAACACTATGCTGTCTGTATTAATGTCTGATTAAAGATGAGGTAAAAGTGAAGCAGGTTGGTTGATAAAAGAGAAAACAGTCCCTGTGACTCAGACTGATGACCTGCCTGCTGCATCTGATGATGTTCTAAGCTAAAACTGATTGTGCTTTCCTTATATCAGACAGATAGATAGTTTGCTGTGTCCTAGAATCAAGAAAATTTGGGAGGCCCTGACCTCACAGCCTGATGACTAAAAGGGGGCATGGTCAGTTGCTGTTCGAGGAGGATAAAAGCCACCTTTCATTTGAGAGGAGAGCAGATCCAAGGAAGTGCAAGTTGAGCATCACGTTTTGACAGCTGGCTCCTACTTCAGCATCCAAAGATGACTCTGATGATGAAAACTTGTTTCTTCTCTCTGGCCATCCTCTTTCTTTGGCAAGTGCAAGATGGGGCAGAAGCCTGCAGCTGTATGACTATTCCACCTCAGCAGGTTTTCTGCAGAGCAGATATAGGTAAGCTTATCTCTCTTACAAATCAGTAAGAAGTTCCCTTTTTCTTGGTGTATTTTTGACAGTATATCTCAGTTATAAATGCCCCACTCTTATTTATATTATTCAAATAGAGGAGCACAAATTTTCTTTACATCTCTCTATTTCATTCGTGTAAATGGATTTTTCTTTAAACATCTAAAAACTCATATCTGAATTGTGCTGGCTAAATGTGATTAATCGTATTAACATAACATCCCTAAATATGTTCAGTCTTTATATAAAGTTTTCACCTCATGTTTATTTTTTGCCAGCATTTCCTTTAAGGAAAAACCCTTTCATACATCTTGACGGATGAAAACCTGCTAAATTCCATGTGAAATGTATATCTTGTACATGGATAAATGTGTAAAGGATAGTTTTTGACATGTTTAGGTGAAACTTGGTTGGTTCTTTGTTTTTTCTCTAAGTATGTGAAGATTATAGATTTGATATTTATGTTTCTAATATCATAATTGAGTTTAACAAAAATACCCTATTTCAATAAAGTTTGGAAACATGTCTCTGCTCTCACCTCCAGCATGCTAACACTGTACTGTCTGTGTTAATGTACAAGTATCTTCATTTTAGAATGTTTTTTTTTTGTTTTGTGTGTGTGTGCAGTTTTCAGCGCAACTGTCACAGGAAGGCAGCTTGATTATGACGCCTCTGGAAAAATAATTCTCAGATATGACGTCGAAGTGACTAACGTATGTATAGGATGAACAGCTTTTTTTTTTTTTCCAGTGGATCAGCTTTTACATGGCATTTTGATTTTTTGTTTGAAACAGGTGTACAAAGGTCCTGCAATCGTTTTTAATGCTGTCTACACTTCTTCCTCTGTTGGAACATGTGGAGCCACTTTGAAAACTGGAGGAGAACAGTATGTCCTCACAGGTAAGAAACGAGGGTAAAATGTACAAACATCACTGATTTTTCACACCAGTTATTTCATTAACTCATTTTTTCTTATGCACTTTAACTGTAGGCCGGGTGGGAGGTGATGGGACAGTGCATGTCTCAATGTGTGACTTCAATGTGCCGTGGTTTGGCTTGACTCGTGCGCAAAGGAGGGAGCTGATTGGTTGCGCTGAGAGTTCCTGCATCTGCTAGGTATGGGAAAGATTCACTTCTAAACTGTGGTAGTAGAATTTTGTTTGCTTAGGCAGTAAAGAGCATTAGAATGTGATTCCGTTTCCCACAAGGATATGAGTTTTATGCAAGTTTCTTACCACCAAATCTTTAACAGACGTTAGTAATAAGACCCTTTAGCACCGTAGCATACATGGGAAGTAAGGCAGGTGTTTACACTGTGTGAGGCTTGTGTATTCCAAGCAAATAATGACGTTTCCTTATTATGGTGTGTACCAGCAGGGTAAAGATGTGGGATGATTCAAAAAGAGGTGTCCTATTGTGTGACAGGGTTTTTTTTTTACTCCAAGAGACGAGGTGCTGTTTAAGTGACCACAATTTGTTCTCTTCATTAAACCCCATTTTTTCCTGTCTGAGATCCAGCGTCTTTATTTTTTTTTTAAATAACAATGTCTGATCACCCTTTAAATGAATAATTGAGTTGCAATCTGGGAAATATACAAAGTTACTATTTTTACAAATGAAAGACACTGGGGTTCTGTTCTAACATTTATCTTTTAACCCCTTAGGTCACCTCCTTCTTAACCAGCAGCCCAGCAAAGTGTCTTTGAACAAACTGGGTGACTGGGGACAATGTCCAAGCCATAAACTACGTTTTCATCAAGAGGCCTGATGAATTATGCTCCTGGTACAGAGGCTCCACACCATAAGAAGGTCTGATAAGTTTAGCTGCTGTCCTGGCTGGCTTAGGAAATCCTTCCTGGGCCAAGACGTCACTGTTTAATTCATCCCTTTCTTCAAAAACCTCATTTGTTTGAGTTTTTTTTTTTTTTGTGGTCTGTCCACGAGTTTTTGTAACACCATAATTTCTCAGCCTTATGATGAATAAAAACGATCTATTATGAACATTGAAGACCCATAACTTTGTTGAAATCATCTAATTGTAATCATGTGATCATTTTACTTTAATGGAATTGTCATTGTTGGTAATAGAGTTTGAACTTAGAATGCAGGCAGGACACGATAGTCTCAAAAAGCTCAACCTGCTTTATTTAATGATTAAAACAAAAGGATTGAGAAATCTAAACTACTTTAAAAATTAAATGCAACACTATAACTCAAAGAGGCACAGCAGCGAAGAGACAACGACTGTTAATTCAATGAAAAACAGAGGAACCAACAAATGGGGAATACTAATGAACTCTAAAGGAACAGTTATGAACATAACCTGGAAACATCTGAGGAAAAGACAACAAGGAACAGGTGGGAGTAAAAATTCAACTGGGGACAAGAAAATACTGACACACAGGAAAAACTGGAAGAATTAAAACGCGAGTAAATCAGACTCATCTGATAAAGACAAAAAGCTAAGAACCCTTTGGCAATAAAACCAGATCCTGAATAAAAACGGCATTTTAAGGTTTTGTTTTCAAAACATTTGTATTCCATCTCAAAGCCTATTTGAATAAATAATGACATATGACAAACTGAGTAAAAAAATAAATCAAGAATGCTTGTTGTTTGAGAAAATCTCTCACTAATGTTGTCCAACAAAAAGAACCACACTCAACAGCAGGAGAAGATGTTTAACTGACATTTTACCTGCAAGGATCCATTCACAATAGATTACTGGTACATTTGTACAAACATACTGTAGATACATAAAGTATATGTATGGAACATGTCACAAAACGATCACTGCAAACTTCTATACAGCAGCAGAGTCCAGTGGACATCCCTTAGGCAGCTGCAGGCAGCTGCACAGACATGATCCATGGTTGTCAGTGAATGAACCAGCTTCCAGATGAAGATAAGAGAATGTCTGGGTCATGTTTTCATGGCAACGATGTCAAGGAGGCACCGCAAGTCAGCGAGATGGCCTCCAAATGGATTTAAGGGATTGTTTTAGTAGTCAATCAGTTTTCAGGGCAGACAGACATTCTTTTCTAAACCATCTCAGAAAAACAATAAAACATTCATAACCCTTGACCAAAAGTTATCTGACATCTGTACTGGCAAATCTATTGTGTAGGGGTAGACTATATAATAGATACATTGTGAATGATCACTAATTCACTATTTATCAAAGCTCAGGGAACACCCTCATTAGGAGGGAAAACTACAAATCTATGATTTATAGGATTATCAGTCTCAATAAATTACCCCAGATGTTATGTCCTGAGGCCATTTGTTTGAGTGACAGAGTAATTGCAGGTTGATTGCTGACCCAGCTGTGCTGTGGCCCATCTGGGATTGGCTTCTTCACCTCCTGACACCTCCTCAATGGACATCCATCTGAATCCAGGTTGGCCTCTTCACCTCCTGCTCCTCCAACCACAGAAGAGGACTGCCTATTTAAACCCAGCTCTCCTGGTAATTCTCCAGTAACTCCCAGTTAATGAAGAAGCTTGGACTGACTTTCTTTTAATACTATGCTAAATCAAACCAAAGTTTCTGGATGGTGGGTTACTAAAGCCCCTTTTCCATAGCTTCAAGCACACTTCAGAAGACTTCACCTTAAAGTTAACACATTTATTTTCACACCATTAAAAGAGTACATATACAATATTAAAAACCGAATGCATTTGGGAGACAATCAACCGAGTTTGTCACCTTGATTCTAGCGAGCCGAAAACTCCAAAATCGTCCGGTTCTGAGAGAGCATGCAGTAGATAATAGAGCTATCCTGGTCCTACCTCTTTCCGGGGTGTATCCTAGTTTGATTGGTTCAAACCATTAACAGGTGAGGGAGGGGGGTCTTCTTGTATCGATTGGACACGTCTACTTGGTATCTGCCCTCTTCTGCTCTTAGCATGAGCCTCACACACGCTACCGTTTTAGTCGGACCAGTTTAAACTAGTTTTTAATTAATTTTGAGCGGTCCAGAGTAATAATGTTGACCCAACATAAAGTCATAAGTAGATATTTGTTTTCCTTCTATCTAGAGGGAGTGCATATTGCTTTATACAAATTTCATCGTGTGCACATTATCTTATCTTAGGAATGGGAGCAAAGCCAAATAGTGTTTTTTTTATATTCATTTCCTTCAGCATGTGAGCAAAAGTCAAATTGACCTTTTATTAATTTTCCTTCACCACTTCAAAGACTTGTGTGAAACTGTGATTACGTTTTGAGTTGTATTTATGCAGAAATATAGAAAACTTAAAGGATTCACCACTGTTTGCTTGTTGGACCTTCATATAACTATTCACATGTGCTAAACCAAACCAGAAGTTTCTGGTTGGGTTACTAAAGCCCCTTTTCCATAGCTCCTCTTCAGCATGTTTCGACTCAGCTCGGTACGGTTCCAAGGCTTTTTCCACACTAGAAATTTTTTGTGGAACAGGCCCCTCTTTAAAGCAACCGGACCAGACAACATCCCAGGGAAAGTTCTGAAGGAATGTGCGGACCAGCTCTGTGAGGTGCTGGCTGACATCTTCACCACCTCACTTGCACTGGAGTTAGTTCCCACCTGCCTGAAGACCGCGACCATCATCCCAGTCCCAAAGAGCTCCACAGTGACTGGTCTGAATGACTATAGACCGGTGGCCCTCACCCCGATAGTCGCTAAATGTTTTGAGAAACTGGTCATGTCCCACATCAAGGCAACCGTCAACATCAATGAGGACCCTCATCAATACGCATACCGTGAGAACCGATCAACAGAGGACGCCATTTCTTCCGTGGTCCACACTGCTCTCACCCACCTGGATCAGAAAGACTCATACGTGCGTCTGCTCTTTGTGGACTTCACATCTGCCTTCAACACCATGATCCCCCAAACTCTGATAGACAAACTATCTACACTTGGACTAAGCCCCTCTATTTGTAACTGGGTACTAGACTTCTTAACAGACAGACCACAGTCCGTGAAGATCCACAACTTCTCCTCCTCCACCATAACCCTTAGCACTGGCTCTCCTCAGGGATGTGTGCTGAGCCCCCTTCTGTTCACTCTGCTCACATATGATTGTACAGCCACACTTCCAGGCTGTCATATTGTTAAGTTTGCAGATGATACAGCGGTGGTGGGATGCATTACAAACAATGATGAGTCCAGCTACAGACAGGAGGTGGAACACCTGGAGAGCTGGTGCAAAGAGAACAATCTTCACATGAATGTGAAGAAGACAAAGGAGATGATTGTGGACTTCAGAAGGAACAAACACACCCATGCCCCACTGAAAATAGGTGGGTCTGCAGTGGAAGTGGTCTCCAGCTACAAATACTTGGGTGTACACATGAATGATAACCTCAGCTGGAGCAACAACACCACCAGCCTGATCAAGAAAGGTCATCAGAGACTCTACTTCCTCAGACGGCTGAGACGAGCTGGTCTGAGCAGCCCAGTCCTCACCTCCTTCTACAGGTGTGCAGTGGAGAGCATCCTGTGCTCCAGCATCAACGTGTGGCATGGAGGCTGCACAGTTGAAGAGAGGAAAGCTCTGCAGAGAGTGGTGAAGGCTGCACAGAAGTCTGTTGGAGTCAGTCTCCCCACCATCACAGACATTTACACCTCCAGATGCAGGAAAAGAGCCACCTGCATCATGAAAGACCTCACTCACCCAGCACACTCACTCTTTGCCCCACTCCCCTCAGGACGGAGGTTGAGGAGCATCAAATGTAGAACCACTAGACTGAGGAACAGCTTCTACCCTGAGGCTGTTAGACTCATGAATAAATAAAAATAAAATAAAAAAATAAACACTGCAAAATATCACATCATACTGATGCTGATCTGTTTTCTTGTTGCTGTATTCATCTGTGACCATCTGCTCATACAAACTCATGTTCGTGCTGCTGTTTATTCCCACTATATTAGGCTTAGTGTATTACTAGTTGATGCTTTTCTTAGTTAATTCTAGATGTTATTACTGTTTTTCTCTTTCATTGTTGTTGGATGTAACTGGGACCTCGTGTACATAATCTCGTTTTCATCTCATGTACCACATGCGGTGCAAATGACAATAAAGACTCTCTGACTCTGACTCTGACTCTTTCAGGACCCATTTCTCTGCATTTCCATCCGTACCGAGCTGTCGCCAAAACATCATGTCAGAACACTGTCAGTCACTGATTGATCAGGGGGTGGAGTCACAGGTTCTTTGAGAAACTTTCACAACAACCCGATCCGCCGTTTGCAATTACTCAAACTCAAGGAGTGGATGGACCTATTTTGAAGATATTAAAAACATTAATGGCAACACTGTTGTCAAATGCTGATGTACAGGTATTTTTTTGTGTTTGGTGACTAAAGACAAAATTCAGAGCGAGCTAGTTACTGCGAGAGGATCGTACAAGCTGCTGAACAGCAGAAGTGCACAAGGCCGAACCCCGAGTCCCAGCCTCACATGCTCCCCAAGACCGGACCCCGAGACCCTGAGCTCCGGCAGACAGGGGCAGACTGGAATGGGTCTGGGACGGAGGGTGGAAACGGTTTTTAAAAACATTTTATGTATAAAACGAAAGCATTAAAGTGTTCATTGTGTTTCAGGATTAATTTTATTGTCCTATGTGCAGAAAGGGGAGGAAATCAAAAGTTTGATAGCCACAGGGAGGAAGGACTTCCTTTGGTGTTCTGTGGAGCACCTTGGTGGTTTCAGTCTATGACTGAAAGCACTGTGGTAGGGTGGCACGGGCTGTGATGTGTTGTTCAGGATCTGGAGCAGTTTCTTCATCATCCTCTGCTCAGACACCTCTGTCAAAGGCTGCAGTTCCACTTCCAGAGCTGAACCAGCTCTCTTGATGAGTTTATCAAGTCTGTTGGCATAAGCTTTCTTCACCTGCTGCCCCAGCTCACTACAGCATCGAAGAAGATGCTGGAGACCACCGAGTGGTAAAACATCTGCAGCATGGTCCTGCAGACTCTAAAGGATCTGAGCCTTCTCAGAAGAAAAGGCAACTATGCCCTTTCTTGTAGAGGATGTTGGTGTTAGCTGTCCAGTCCAGTTTATTGTCTAGAATCTAGACATCTAGACTCTAGATGGACCCCCAGGTGCTTGTAGCAGTCCATAGTGTCCACCTTAGTACCAT
>JBBPBX010011279.1:12149-29791 GCA_038048925.1 Garcialebias charrua | reverse complement strand
GGGGGGCTTGTCTTCTTCCTGTCTTCTTCCTGTAGTCCACCTGCAGCTCTTTAGTTTTGACAATATTGAGTAGCAGGTGGTTCTGTCCACACAACTCCACAAAGCTGTGTTCAGCTTCCTGGTCACCAGTGATGCAGCTCATAATGGCAGAGTCATCCGAAAACCTCTGCAGATGGCAGGATTGAGAGTTGTACCTGAAGTCCGAGGTGTAGAGGATGAATAGAAACAGCGAGAGGACCATCCCCTGAGGAGCCCCTGTGCTGCTCAGTATGATGTCCAAGGTGGTGTAATGCAGCCTCACATACTGTGGTCAACCGAGGTAGTCTCTAATCCAGGTGACCAGACAGCAAGTCATTCATCTAGATGACCCGGAGCTTACTGCAGAGTAGAGCAGGTCTTATGGTGTTAAAAGCACTGTAAGAGTCAACGAACATGACTCTTACGCCAAAAATACACTACATGCGGTCCGCTCCGCTCCGCAGGTCGCAGCTGAGCGTCTCAAACTCCAATTTCCACTACCTCCGCTCAGCTCAGGTCCGCCTGCATGCGCCGCTCCTAGACGCATGCGCGGGATTTGCGGGATCGCGCGATAAATCAAGTGATAAATAAGTAAGTCAGAACAAAACAATTCATTCGGTGGAAGAAGGAGAACAACAGTAGAGACTGCTGCCTTGATCTTCTCTCGTAAATGAGCGACAGGACATGGTTTGAGCAACAGGAAGTGATGTATTACATTTTCAGAATAAAATACTTTATTTATTTATTTCTTGTATTGCGTTTGTAGGCGTAGTCATAAATGATAGTTTGAAAGCATTTTTGTACAAATAAATCCGTATAGAGCTAGGATTAAGTCCGCCCGTGGTGATTTTATTTTGTAAATACGGAAGTTGTGCTCGTTCCTTTTCCTGTTGGTGCGACGTAATCTTCAAAAGTTGACTCGGCACAGCTCCGGCGTCCGGCAGAAATAGAAAAATTTCTAATTTTGACGGACTGCCGTCCGCTCTCCGCAGCTCGCCGCCGCCGTGCGGAGCCAGTGTAAATTCTGTCATTGATTATAATGGGTGCGTATTTGCTGCGGAGGTTGGACCGGAGCGGGGCGGAGCCGTAACGCGTGTAGTGTATTTTTGGCGTTACATTGCTGCCTGCCCTATCCAGGTGCGTGTAGGCTCTGTGCAGCAGGTAGATTGTGGTGTCATCAACTCCAATGCATGGCTGGTATGCAAACTGTATGGTCCAGGTATGGTTCCAACACTGGGACAGGACAAGCCTCTCCAGCGACTTCATGGCATGTGATGTCAAGGCCACAGGTTTGTAGTCACTGTGTGAGTTTGGGTGGTTATTTTTTGGCACTGGGACTAGGCATGTTTTTTTTTTTTTTCACAGAGCAGGGACCACCCTCATGCTCAGGCTCACCTGAAAAATGTGATGAAAAACATATACAGCTGAGCCGCACATACTTTCAGGAGTTTGGGGCTTCATCCAGCTGAACCTGCAGACTAGCTAGGACGGTGAGGCAGGCTGGTTGTAAACAGAGAAAACCGTCCCTGTGACAGACTGCTCACCTGCCTGCAGCCTCTGGTTATCTTCCAACCAGTCATCCCTCCATTCATGTATCAGATAGAGTGACAAAGTTTTGCTGTTGCTTGTGAAAGTTTGGAAGGTCCTGACCTCACAGTGCCTCTGCCTCTCTCCTCAAGAGGGGCGGAGTCTGATTACTATCAGGGGGTGTGCCCTGATGTGTTCTGATGGGGATAAAAGCTGCTGTTCTCTGAGAGGGGAACAAACCCAAGGAAGTGCAATCTGCTTTCTGTTTGATTGCATCACACTTTCACAGCTGGTTCCTACTTCAGCAAAGATGACTCTGATGATGAAAAGCTGTTTCCTCTCACTGACCATCCTGTTTCTTTGGCAAGTGGCAGATGTGGCAGAAGCCTGCAAGTGTCTCCCTGTCAATATTCAGCAGGGTTATTGCAGATCAGATGTTGGTAAGTTTAACTTAACTGCAAAGGCTTTTTTTAATGTGTTAGATCAGTAAAGTGGAATTGTTTACCTCTTTGACTAAGGTCTGATTAAACTTGACTTTAAATATAAATGCAGCATTGCAAGTAATACAAACTTAGCTATGAGGAAAACCGGATTGCCTCCACCCCTCATTAGCAGGAAATAAATTAATGTTTGCAGTGGATCACAACAGCTGCTCTAATCTTCCTTTTAATAGATTGTACGGCCTTGTTTAACAGATTTACTGTAATTTTAATGCATTTTCACATGCGAAAAATATAAACTTTAGTTCTGCACACAATTGTCCTGTTTTGAACCAAAATGACATTTAGAAAACATTGATGCGTTTATGACAGTTTGCATCTTTGGCAACTCAGATTTGTCTCCAGAATACAAAGTACTTAATGTGAGCTAGAATCCAACTTTTAAATTAAAAGACAGTGCTTCAGCAGTGAACAGTATCAAATGTTAAATGTTACACAACACAGAAGTTTATTCTTCAAATAAATGCAAAAAGGTTTTAACCAGGAAATATAACAATTGTCAACACTCCCTTACAATCAGTTGTTGCTACCTTGAAGGGTAATGACTGAACTGGAATTTGAAAAAATCTTCTGGAGGTGAGAATTTGTTCCCCCTGAACAGCTATTCTCAAGTTGAAAAACTGGTTTGTTTGCATGTCACCATCTTTATCCAGAGGCAGAATGAATGAGGAGCCTACAGGCAAAGAGGACTGGTCAAAGAGTCCCGACTTCATTCCTCCTACGTCGGCTCTATAGGGCAGCACAAATTGTTTAATTGTAGATGATTGTCATATGTGTTTTAGTTTTTCGGTATTTATTTCTGTGTTGTGTATTCCTGTGTCATTTCACATCTCTCCCTCCATCAGCCTTTTTTCTCAGTCTGCTAGCTCACATGCAGACTGAATGAAGAGCCTACATGCAAAGCGGGGAGCTGGTCAAAGATTCTTGACTTTAATTCCTCCTAAGTTGTCTCTAGAAATGGGCAGCACACATTTTTTAATTGCAACTGATGAAACTCTTGCCTCTTCAATCTTCTAAACTTCATGCATGTTTCTGCTCTCGACTCTAGCATGCTAACACTATGTTTTGTGTAAAAATCACTTTTTTGTAGTTTTCAGTGCAAGAGTCACTGGAAAGGAGGTGGTTGACGTTGGGACTGTCCCCTTGGGGAACTCATTCAAGAACATCAAATATGACATACAAGTTAAAAAGGTATTGGATGAGCTTCAGTTTGGCCACATTGTGCAGTGGAAAGTGGAATTGGAAATATCCCCCACCTGTCCATATGTGCATGTTTGAAATGACGTAATTTGAAAAGCAAGTAAAAAGTAAAGTAAAGTTCCATTTTGGCAAGTGGGTGCATAAGCATAAGAAATGTTCCTTTCAAAGATTGGGTTGCTAGGTTAAAATCCAAAATGGCTGCCATAATACATGCATTTGTGTGTAAACCTTTTAAGTTGAATAACTCGAAAAGTAACTGAGTCACAGACTTATATTTTTGTGAATAGCTGCAACAAGGCATAGAAACGTTCCTATCAAATTGAGATGCCACGTTAAATTCCAGTCCAGAAAAACTTGCATCTTGAAAATCATTGCTATTCTGTTGGTTATAACTTGTATAAGTTTATATAACTTTTTTGGGGGGTGGGGTGTGTGTTTTTTTTTGTTTTGGTTCAGGTGTACAAAGGCCCAGATTTTAATATTGATGCTGTCTACACATCTTCCTCCTCTGCAACATGTGGAGCCACCCTGGACACTGGAGACAAACTGTATCTAATCACAGGTAAAATGTGCTGCTGAATTTTTCACATCAGTTATTCTATTAACTCATTGCTGATTCTGTACTTTAACTTTAGGCAAGCTGGAAGAAGACGGGTCTGTGCAAATCTCACGGTGTTACTTCATTGAGCTGTGGTATAACTTAAATATCGCCCAGAAGCAAAAACTGAATCAGTGTTCTACGATTGGCTGTGACTGCTAGGTATGGGAAAGATTCACTTCTAAACTGTAGTGAATATCTGAAGTTATAATGACAGTGAAAGTGAAAGACACTGAGGTGTACATCTGTCTTATCTTTTAACCCCTCAGATGAACATCTGCTTCTCCCTCCCCTGCATTATCGGCAGCCCAGCAGAATGACTTTTGACTGAATGGATGACTGGAGATACTGTGCAAGAAAGAAAACATGTGTTCATGTGATAGTTTATGCTCCTGGTACAGATAATGTGCACCACCTCAGGAGGGCTGATAATATCTGCAGCTGTACTGACCAGTTTAGGAAATCCTTCCTGTCCTGAGCCCATCACACTGTTTCATTTCAGGTCTCTCTTGTAAATGAGTCCCGAGGCTCAATGGGATTAACCTGTATAAATAAAGGTAAAAAATGCTCTAGTTTATTTTCCATGCAGACCCTACACATTTTCCAGAGTTTGGATTTTTTTTTCCATCGGGGGCATCGGGACATCGGGGGCAGTTCCCTTGGATTGGCAGACTGGGGTGGTGGTTCCCCTATTCAAAAAGGGGGACCGTAGGGTGTGTTCCAACTATAGAGGGATCACACTCTTAAGCCTCCCTGGTAAGTTCTATTCAGGGGTTCTGGAGAGGAGGGTCCGTCGGATAGTCGAACCCAGGGGCGGAGTGGGACAACTTTTCAGCCCGGGAGTTTAATGGCCAAGAGTGGCCCATTTTTTCACATTTTAAAAATATTTGGCAAAAATGTAGCCTATAATATTTTTTTTATTGCAATACAATCAACAACTTTTTTTTGGTTATAATTTTTAGTTACATTTTGTTACAATTCAGCAAATCAGGTGGGAAAAAAACTAAATTAGTTGACTTAAAAAACAGAAAATGATAAGTCAATTCTTTGTTGCTCTTTCCATATCAGACTCAAAGATTACTGAAAAACTCAAAACGTAATTTTGTTGGCTTGAACGTTGGCCAGCTGTCATGAGAAGTTTGCACTAAATACAGTGACAAAAAGATAAACCATAAAACTATTTTACATTCAAAATATTAAATTTGAGGCCAGATAAAATGTCAATGAGACCAGATTTGGCCCATGGGCCTCGAGTTTGACATGTGATCTACAGCATCAGTAAGCGCCTAAGAAGTGCACTAGTTTCTGCCACCATATGTGTTACTTTGTCATTGTCAATGGACATAAGAAGTTCTTTCTCTGTGGACATCAGCATAAATGCCTCCAAATGCTCCTGGTTAAGTGTGCTTCGTAGTCTATTCTTGATGAACTTGAGAGTAGAGAAGCTTTCACGTGCAACCTGAGACAACAAATATTTGTATGCCAGCCCTATATAGGCATCTGTGAAAAGGTTATACTGTGTCAATATAAGGTAAACACAGATAACACAGTTTCTGCAAGAAGAACAAGCCCTGCTTTCAAGTTCAATCTCTGGTTCAACCCTGTTCCATCTCAGTACCATCTTGACAGTGGACTCTTCCAGAGGGGACTTTTTCAGCCTATCCCAAGACTGGACAGCTCTGTGTGTAAAGTACTCACTGTGGCTCTCTCATCAAATCTAAGCAGATTTTTGCTTGTTGCTTGAAGTGCTGAGCTCTTGAGTCCTTTAAGCCTCATCTCTGAAAAGTTTTTAGGGTCAAGACAAGCAAAATCAGAGACAAGTTTGGCATTGGTTGCAATATGTATGCATATGCATGAGTTTATTTTTATTTGTCTATTAAATGTGTTGCTTTAACATTTTTCTGTCTCCTGTTTTCACTTCACCTCATGCATTTCTGCCTCATTACGTAAATAAGGACTTGTGTGGAAAATTAAAAAAATAATTACATTTAATTACATAACACAAGTCATCTAAGAGTAAAAGTAAAAACAAAAAAATATATAGGCCTACCGGTATTTTAAGCACAGTAAAATGTAAAATTATGAATTAAAATATATAATTTGTTGGAACTAAGCTGGAAAAAAAACATGATGGTCAATTAATTTTTAAAACATGAGATAAAGTTCTAAAAAAGCTAAGTCTGGTCCTCTGGACATTCAAAAAACAAAACAAAGCAAAAAATGTCCAGAGGACCAGACTTAGCTTTTTTAGATTTTTCTACCTGGATTATTGAGCATGCATCAGGGTATGAGATAAAGTTATCTTTTAATTTAAATTGTCCTTTGACGTTTATTTATTTATTGGTCAATTTATATATTTCTGCTTTTATTTCTAATTAGGCTCAGGCTGTCAGTTTAGGTCCCACTTGACTTTCATGTTTAGTGGCATAGTACAACGTTGTGACATTAGCTTAATTTATTATGCTAGTTTTTAATTTATATTACCTGTTGCTTCTTCTGTCTCTTTGAAAAAATGTCTGTAAGCTTTGCACATTTGGCAGCTTCCTCCGCCTTTCTTTTCTTCAACCTGATTTTTCAGCTCCACCTGGCCTCTTCCTATCCATTTTTATTGCTAATTAGCAGTTTGGACTCCGCGCTGCTCCATCAGCTGATGTTTTGGAAAATACGTGCTTCGCTGCTGGGTTGGACTCAACCAACGGTGAACTTTCAGGGGTGTTTTTTATCAAATGGTAGCTCCCAAGCTGCCAGCCCAGTGCGGCGCAGTCTCTTAAAGGGATCAGCGCTTTAAGAGGCTGCAGGCTGCAGTCTCTTAAAGTGATCAGCGCTCCCTCCCTTTAAGAGGCTGCAGCCTGCAGCCTAAAGTCAGGGACAAGTCGATTTTGAGCAGATTCATTCAACCGTCATTTTCCCCGTGCGCCTATCGGCCCATTCATGACGCGGCCCATCGGGAAAACTCCCGAAACTCCCGATGGCCACTCCGCCCTTGGTCGAACCTCGGATTCAGGAGGAGCAGTGTGGTTTTCGTCCTGGTCGTGGAACACTAGACCAGCTCTACACCCTCAACAGGGTCCTGGAGGGTGCGTGGGAGTTTGCCCAACCAGTTTACATGTGCTTTGTAGACTTGGAAAAGGCATTCGACCGCGTCCCTCGGGGGGTTCTGTGGCGGGTACTCCGGGAGTATGGGGTACCAGGCCCATTGATATGGGCTGTTAGGTCCCTGTACGACCGGTGTCAGAGCTTGGTCCGCATTGCCGGCAGTAAGTCAGGCTCGTTTCCGGTGAGAGTTGGACTCCGCCAAGGTTGCCCTTTGTCACCGATTCTGTTTATAACTTTTATGGACAGAATTTCTAGGCGCAGCCAAGGTGTTGAGAGGATCCGTTTTGGTGGCCTTAGAATCGCTTCTCTGTTTTTTGCAGATGATGTGGTCCTATTGGCTTCATCAGCTCGTGATCTACAGCTTTCGCTGGAGCGGTTTGCAGCTGAATGTGATGCGGCCGGGATGAGGATCAGTTCCTCCAAATCCGAGGCCATGGTCTTGAGCCGGAAAAGGGTAGCGTGCCCTCTCCGGGTCGGGGAGGAGGTCCTTACCCAAGTGGAGGAGTTTAAGTATCTCGGGATCTTGTTCACGAATGAGGGAAAACTGGAGCGTGAGATCGATAGGCGGATAGGTGCAGCGTCCGCAGTGAAGCGGGCGCTGTACCGGTCTGTCGTGGTGAAGAGAGAGCTGAGTCAAAAGGCAAAGCTCTCAATTTACCGATCGATCTACGTTCCCACCCTCATCTATGGTCATGAGCTTTGGGTTATGACCGAAAGAACAAGATCTCGGATACAAGCGGCTGAAATGAGTTTTCTCCGCAGGGTGGCTGGACTCTCCCTTAGAGATAGGGTGAGAAGCTCAGTCATCCGGGAGGGACTCGGAGTAGAGCCGCTGCTTCTCCACATCGAGAGGAGCCAGTTGAGGTGGCTCGGGCATCTGGTTAGGATGCCTCCTGGACGCCTCCCTGGTGAGGTGTTCCGGGCATGTCCCACCGGGAGGAGACCCAGAGGAAGACCCAGGACACGCTGGAGGGACTATGTTTCTCGGCTGGCCTGGGAACGCCTTGGGATTCCCCCAGAGGAGCTGCTCCAAGTGGCTGGGGAGAGGGAAGTCTGGGCCTCCCTACTTAGGCTGCTACCCCCGCGACCCGACCCCGGATAAGCGGAAGAAAATGGATGGATGGATGGATGGATTTTTTTTCCATGGTCTGTTCACAAGCTGCTGTATCACCACAATTTATAAGCTTTAAGATTAATAAGTTCACTGTATAAAATGAAGACTCATACTTTATTTGTAATCATGTATAATATATAGATGATTATGGGGGTCAGGAACAAGGTGCCCACGGGCAGGGACCTTTGGTGTCACCCGTGGGGCATGCTCTAAAAATAGCACTTATCATTAAGGAGCACTGCCTAAAAATCATTAATTGTGTTTTTTTTTTAAAACAAGTAATATTTGCAAGGATGTAGATTTAAAATTAAATTAATTAAGGTAAACTTTTAGACTACAAGGTTTATGTATACAGCTTAGCAACCTTGTCTGTAGTCAAAGTTCTGAATGATGCAGAGATGCACTGAGATCTCTGTGAGCTGTACAGCTACAACTATTTATTTATTTATTTATTTATTTATTTTTTACCTCCCTGAGTAGAGGAGAAAATGGCAGAAAACTTTAAGAAAACATTATTTTCACAGTTGGGAGGAAGAGTTAAAAAAATAAAAAACGCTATGAAAGCCAAATGTGTGTGTCTCGTATGTGGTGCAACTGGGGTGACGTCAAATCGCTACAATGTGGAGCTGCACTTCACCAGCTAACATTTGTTTCAGTGCTTCCCCTATCATTGCACAAGGAGGATGCCCCGCCCGGTCCACAGAACAGAGTGCACTGCCTACCAAAACTCTCTGTGAGGTAGTGCGCCATCTCCCTCATGCTTAGCCATTTCCTCCACTCCAATGCCTCCCTCCCCCCAGGTCAAAAACTGTTGGCACAAACAGGACTTGTGCAACAAAGATGTAGGCCTATCTCCATCTTCACCCAGCCTAGCAGGGCATGAGGGGCAGAAAAAGGTGTTAAAGACGGCTTTGTGCAAACAACACTCTTTCTTCATGAGACATTTTCAGATGTGGAGGTCCTGAAAGAAGCAATGATGAATATTGTAAAAAGTAATTTGTTCAAAAGAGTAAAATATGTGATGTTCAGTTAAAATGTTACACCAGTCTGGTCTTGACGTTGTTGCACTTCCACAGAGCCACGGCATCAATATGAGGTCCAGCCTGCAGTCTGTCCCTGCAAGACAAGTAAACAACCATTTTTCCTTCAGCCACTAAAAAGTTTAAAGTTTGGGATTTAAACAGAGTGGCTTTGCTGTAATGTACTCCATTCAGAAAAAAAACCTGATTTGGTGAAAACGGTGTCAAAAAGGCAAAAAATCTTCGTTATTAGATTAAACAGAGCTGTCAGCTGTACACAATCTGTAAAAACATGAAAAATACCCTCAGACAAGTAAAAACCATTTTTCCTTCAGCCACTAAAAAGTTTAAAGTTTGGGATTTAAACAGAGTGGCTTTGCTGTAATGTACTCCATTCAGAAAAAAAACCTGATTTGGTGAAAACGGTGTCAAAAAGGCAAAAAATCTTCGTTATTAGATTAAACAGAGCTGTCAGCTGTACACAATCTGTAAAAACATGAAAAATACCCTCAGACAAAATGCAAAAAGCACACTCGTTTAAAACCCCTGGATTGATAACAGACATAAAAGAGTTGGTTGCAATTGTGCCGTGAAGGATCCTCCAATGAAGATCGCCAGTCCGTTTTTTTCTGTTGTTGGAGGTTTGTAAAGAGTCCTCCACTGGGGCTTCTGACCTCCAAGATTGTTGTCCCACACGCTGACAGCTCTGTTATCAGAGTTCTCTTGTTCAGGATCTTCACACAAGTCTTGTTCAGGATCTTCACACAAGTCTTATAAAGTACTTTTGGACCCGTTCTGCACAAGTCTATCTTTGGGTTTGGGTTTCGTAGCAGAGGGCCACTGTTTTTAGCAAAGTTAGGATCCAGGTGGATGTCCGGGAAAGGGTCTGTTGGGTCAGGCGGCTGATTCCCCGTGAACCACAGCTGCGGGAGATGCTTCTCTCCAGCTGTCACTCTCCTCCACCAGGTCCAGGAAGCGCTGAACCAATCTGGCAGACAAGTCCCCAAGCAACGAAACCACCCCTCGAACGCTGGAGAAGTCTGGTCCGGCCGTCTCCACCAATAGCCTCAGGGTCATCGTCCCAGATTCGCATGGTACCTTTGACAGACCTGGCACCATGCTATTACAGATGTCCATTCTTGCTTCACAGACTACTGGTTCCTCTAATGGTGTAGTCACACCAAACAGCATTTTGGCAGCAGGAGCGTCCAGTTTACATGTAAAGTCAATGGGGGACGCGCTTCCAGCAGCTTCTTGGCGTCTGGCGTCAGGTCGCGTGCGTGTTGAGCATGCTGGGAAGCGTTTTTCCGTGCACGTGAACCGGCTTCAGCCTCCAATCCGCGCATTCAACATGCTGAAGATTTTGCGGTTCAAACTTTCAAACGCCGCTCAACTCTACCTGATTGGTTGGTGTGTCAACCAATCAGGGAGAGTCGGGGGGAGAAGAGAGGGGGCAGGGGGAGAGTCCCTATGTGACGCGGAAACGAGGGTGCGCGCGCACTATGTGACGTATTGTTTGTCGGAAAAAAAAAGAAAAGACCCGCGAGGTCGTGGACTATGGAAGAGAAACTCATTGTAGCTGTGTGTTCGCGACAATTCCTTCACGACCAGTCAAGTCTGCTCGACAGAGACGGAAATAAAAAGCTCCTCGCCTGGCGGAGTGCAGTGAGGACTCTGTGCGCAGGACTCTGTATACCGGTAAGCTCCTCCCACACACCCAGCAGCTGTTTCGCGTTCTGGCGTTCAGGTTTGGACACGCTGCATTCACAAGTGCGTCCACTTGCGTGCGTGAGGAGCTTTTTGGAGGTTGAAAAGCTGTTCGGTGTAACCACACCATAAGAGCCACTGCAGAGAATTACAAATTTGTTATCTGTTTTGTTTAAAAAAGGAAAACATTTTGAAAACACTGATAAAACTGGGGCAACCTCTTTAACTTTTAAAGGCCAACATTGGTTAGAAGAAGAAGAAGAAGAAGAAGAAGAAGAAGATTTTTGATTTTTAACAAAACGTTTATTAACAATCAGTAAACTTACAATCAGTAAACACAATCATGAAACACATTCAAAGACACGTCATCAGTTCACAGCGTGAAAGTCACTCAAATAATGTGTTTGGTGAACTGTAGTTCTCCCTGAGCAGATACATTACACAACAGCCCGCTGAAGCCCCATGACTTCAAAAAGTGCTGTATATCCCCAGTGGCTCTGTGGAAGCAGAACTCCAGCCACAGCCTGGCCTTGACGTTGCACCTCCACAGAGCCACAGCATCAAGTTGGGGTCCGGCCTGCAGCCTGTCCCTACGAGACAAATAGATAGCCAGTTTGGCTTCAGCAATTAAAAAGTTCAAAAGCTGGCCCTTTGCTTTGCTGGCTCTGTTAAAATGGAACCCAGAAATGAACACAGAATCAGTAAAAACAACACCAAAAAGGTTAAAAACACTCATCAATAAGCCAAAAAAAGGTTTCAGTCTCGTACAATCGACAAAAACATGAAAAACGCTCTCGGACAGACCACAGAAAGGACACTCATTTAAAACCCCCGGACTAATGATAGACAAAAAAGAGTTGGTAGCGATGGCACCGTGCAGGATCCTCCACTGGAGATCACCAGTCCGCTTCTTTATAGGAAGCTTGTAGAGGGTCCTCCACCGTGGGGTTTGTCCTCCCAGTCTGTTGGCCCACACGCAGACGGCTCTGTTCTGCAGGGTCCTTTTGTTCATGACCTTGACACAGGCCTTATACAGAGTCTTTGGGCCGGTACTGCATAAGCTCAGCTGTGGCGTAGCGCTGGATAGCAGAGGACCACTGTCTTTTTCGAAGCCAGGATCCAGGATCAGATCAGGGAAAGGGTCTGTTGACTCTGGCGACTTCTGTCCTGCAAAGTGAAGACGGAGAAGATGCTTCTCTTTGGTCGAAAGCTTCCCCTTCACCAAGTCTAGGAAGCGCTGTGCAACTCTGGCTGACCGGACCCCCAGCTTGGACACCACGGCCTGGGTGTTGGAAAGGTCTGGTCCAGCTGCCTCCACCAGTTGCTTCAGTGATGTCGTCTTGGATCTGCACAGCACTTCAGTCAGCCCCGGTACTGCGCTGCAAGACACATCCAGCCTGGATCCATAAACTAAAGGCTCCTCCAAAAGCCAATGCAGAGAAATGTACCTCTGTGAAGGATTTAGTTTAAACAGGGCACAAGATTTAAAAACACCCTGATAAAACTGAGGTAACCCGTTTAACTTTAAGAGACTAAAATCAGTTAAAAGCAGAGCAGCATCCAGCCCCAGGTTATTCACACGCCTGAGAATGCAGCTGGCCACGTCCCTCCATACAAGGTCAGGAGGTCCTGCCAAAAACTTTTGGAGGAACTGCAAACGAAAAGTAGCAGTTCTGCTGGCCAGGTGGACAAGGCCCTGGCCCCCCTCCTCTCTCGGTATAAACAAGACAGACTGTGGCACCCAATGCTTATCGTCCCAGAAAAAATTAATCATTTCTGATTGTATTTTCACCAGCAGACCTGGTGGTGGGTCTAGGACGATAAGCCTGTGCCACAGCTGTGACGCAACAAGATTATTCAAAACAAGTACTCTGCCTCTGTACGACATTTGGGAGTGTAGCCATCTCCACTTTGCCAACTTGTTTTTGACTTTGGCCTCTACATCATCCCAGTTCTTTTGTACAACAGTTTTATTGCCTAAATAAACACCAAGATATTTAAAACCATCTTTCCTCCAGTGAAGACCTTGAGGAAGAACCGGGAGCCCAACAGGCCATTCCCCTACAGCGAGGGCTTCGCTTTTTCCCCAGTTCACTCTCGCAGCAGACAGGATGGAAAATTGTCCAGTGACCTTGGTCAACGTGCTGACGTCCTGCTGATCTTTTACAAAAACAACAATGTCGTCAGCATAAGCAGACAAAACTATATTGCTGTGAAAACCAGGTAAAACCAGACCGTGAACACACGAGCGGATTTTCTGAAGGAGGGGTTCCAGAGAGAGTGCATAGAGCATCCCCGACAGGGCACAGCCCTGTCGAACACCTCTATACACCCCAAAAGGAGCACACAGGCTACCATTGATCCTTAGCACACTCTCAATGTTGCTGTACAGTACCTGAATCTTGGCAATAAGACCAGCGCCGAACCCAAACCTTTCCATGGTTTTCCAGAGGAAGGCGTGCTCGACGCGGTCAAACGCCTTTTCTTGATCTAATGAAATCAAGGCTGATTTTAAACCCAACGAACTGGAGACTTCCAAAACATCTCTGATTAGGTAGATGTTATCTACCATAGACCTGCTGGGGACGCAATAGGTCTGGTCCCGGTGGATGACCTCTTCCATAGCTCCCCTCAGCCTAGTTGCCAGAGCCTTGGAGAGTATTTTATAATCAGTGCAGAGGAGAGACACAGGGCGCCAGTTCTTAATGTCCTGCAGGTTCCCTTTTTTTGGCAGGAGCGTAATGACTGCCCTGCGGCAAGACAGCGGGAGCGAACCAGTGACCAGGCTTTCGTTAAGAACATCCAGCAAGTCCCCTGCCAGGATGTCCCAGTAGGCCTTAAAAAACTCTACTGTGAGTCCGTCGATGCCAGGAGCCTTCTGGCCCTGCATGCTCTGGAGGGCTGCGTGGAGCTCCTGAAGCCCCAGTGGGCGCTCCAGGGAGGTGTTGGTCTCCTCAGAAACCTGGGGTAGTCCACTGCAGAACTCCCGATGCAGCTCCTCATTCTCTTTATACTCACTGTGGAACAGAGAAGAGTAGAACTCCACAGCCCTCCTCCTGATCTGACCTGGCTCACTCAGTTGTTGCCCTGTGTCTGACAGCAGGGAGTGGATCATCTTCCTCTGCCCGTGCTTCCTCTCCAAGCTGAAGAAAAAGTTGGAAGGGGCATCCATCTCCGTGATGTTTTGGATCCGGGACCTGACTAACACGCCCTGGACTTTAGTTTCCAGCAGGTTTGCCAAGACTAGCTTCTTGGATTTTAGAGCTTCAATGTGCTCTGAATTTCCTGTGGATTCACTCAGTCGTTCTAAATCCACTATGTTAATCTCCAGATCTGTGACAGATCTGGTAATGTCACGAGTAACATTGAGAGTGTGCTGTTGACAAAGTTGCTTCATTTGAACTTTCCCGTAGTCCCACCATTGCATCAGACAGGAAAAATCACTTTTCCTCTGTCTAAAAGCAGTCCAAAAAAACTTTAGAGCCTCTTTAAAACTCTGGTCATGTGTCAAAACCGAATTAAAATGCCAGTAAGCGCTCCTAGGCAAAATGTTTCTGATAAAAACACCTCCTAAAAGCAACGAGTGGTCCGTAAAAGCCACAGGCAAAATCTGGCATGTCCTAAACACGTTAAAATGGTGCTTAAAACAATAAAAACGGTCAAGACGAGCTAAAGAGATACTGTTTTCTTTAAGGTGGGACCACGTGTACTGCCTGGAGCCTGCGTGCAACCTCCTCCATACGTCCACCAGACCATGAGACGTGACCAGCTGTCTCAGGACACGCTGGGCCGCTGGATGCGGCTCCGCATGATTGCGGTCCAAAGACTCGTTTTCTGTGCAGTTGAAATCCCCTCCTATAAAAACATAATCTTCAGACCCACAATCACCCAACCTCTCCCCAATTTCTTCTAAAAAACGTTTTTTCTCTGCATTGGCATTTGGAGCATAAATATTAATAAAAATCATGTTAAAATCATTAAAAACTGCTCTGACTAAAATACACCTTCCCTGAACGACATGTTGAACTTCCAAGGAGTTTGGAGTGAAAGCTTTTGAAAAGAGGAAGCCCACTCCTGCACTCTGGGAGGTGCTGTGGCTCAAAATGGCCTCCCCTTTCCACTCCCTGTACCAGTCTGCTTCATTAGAAGGATCACTGTGGGTTTCTTGCAAATACAGGTAGTCCCCGAATTACGAGCGCTCTGATCTGCGAGGTTCCAGACTTACGAGCTGCGAATTTTTGGAAAAAACGAAAAAAATACTGAGTTTTCATGTGTTTTTTCACTACAGTTAGCAAGTTAAGCATATAAACACACGTTTCCGATCATTTTTATGCACTCAAAAGTAGTTTTTAGATGAAAATAGAGTGTTTTTAGGTGCGCTGGCGAAATTTACGAGCGGACTTCCGGGTTGAATTTTTGGAAAAAACGAAAAAAATACTGAGTTTTCATGTGTTTTTTCACTACAGTTAGCAAGTTAAGCATATAAACACACGTTTCCGATCATTTTTATGCACTCAAAAGTAGTTTTTAGATGAAAATAGAGTGTTTTTAGGTGCGCTGGCGAAATTTACGAGCGGACTTCCGGGTTGAATTTTTGGAAAAAACGAAAAAAATACTGAGTTTTCATGTGTTTTTTCACTACAGTTAGCAAGTTAAGCATATAAACACACGTTTCCGATCATTTTTATGCACTCAAAAGTAGTTTTTAGATGAAAATAGAGTGTTTTTAGGTGCGCTGGCGAAATTTACGAGCGGACTTCCGGGTTTACGAGAGAAATGGCGGCCGTTCCAAATTACGAGATTTCCGGTTTACGAGCGCCTCCTTGTGACGGATCTCGCTCGTAAATCGGGGAATACCCAGTGTTGCCAGGTGTACGATAATTATCGTATTTGTACGATAATTTTGCCCTCTGTACGATGTACGATCAATAATCCCGAAAAAGGCCAAAAATACGATAATTTGACCATTCTGTGAACGTGTAGTTGTGATCGGTTTCCATCAGCCGGTCGCGACTTTCTGTCGGAGTTTTTTTGTGAACCCTGAAGGCATCTTGAAATTCCAGCCAATCGTGCTTTTCTAAATGCGACATAAGAGTGACGTATATGCAGAAAAACGGCCATGATTGGCTGAATAGTCCGCTGCGCCCGCCCCATGCATTAGAAAAAGCAGAGTGACACCGGTCCAGAAGAAGTGATGAAAATGATAGAACTTTTATATAAAGTTGAACGTTAAATGATAATAAAGAAATATATTAAGAAAATATGACAGGAAAACTGGGACATTACTGATACAGGAAGACATTTACACAACAAAAAAGGTAGGATATACAAGGAAAGCAGGAAGAAACAGGAACTTACTCGCATTAGAACGAACACACAGGCCTTATCTCTTAAAATAATTAGAAAGCATGCAACAGGACTTTTTTGTGACATGTGCACCAGCAATCTCCCTGAAACGGTTCAACATGTCTTTATGGAATGTTCAGGGTATGAAACAGGAAGAAAGCATTTCCAAAAAGAAATAAAATGAATATTAAATTTACAATTAGGGATGTTTTTAGTTGTGATATCAGTAAAGTTAAAGATCAAGTTATTATTTCCTTGAAAATACATACTTAATAGACAGAATTTAGTTGAGTTATTAAATTAATTTTACAGATTTAGTTTTTTTTTTTTAAGAATCTCCTGTTCTCCTGTTCAGCTCGGTGGTGGAGAAGAGGGGGAGGGGCTCATTAGTTGCCACCAGACATTAATGCGTATTATTGTCTTTGGTTCACACCAGTACTGACGCCACAAAGTTGGGAGTGCCTGTTAGACGCTATTCAACAACAGAGTGACTATAGAGCATACTTGTTATTTTGTTTATGACGGGTGTACGATAATTTCCCTCAAAATACGATAATTTTAGGGCTCTAGTACGATAATCCTACATTTCTCACCTGGCAACACTGGGAATACCTGTAAAACACATCGATTCCCTTCTGGTTCATTGTCTGATACACTAAAGCACGTTTTACAGCTTCTCTTGCCCCATTCAGGTTCAATGATGCTATTTTTAAAGTATCCATGATGGGCGAGAAGTTAAAAATAAAACAGCAACAAACTAAAACAAATAATGAAGTGCTATTGTGCAACATTGTAATCAGAGTTGTTTTCTAACTTTTGACATTATTTTCTTTAACCTGTAAATTTCCTGAGAAGTAAATCCTGATACCTCCTTGTTCCTGCTGTGAAGTTTTGCTGAAGAAAGAAATACTTTCAAATCAGGAAAAAAACTTTCCACTTTTATGCCTTTCTGCCCTTTGGTATCTTGGAGGAACGTGAGAAAAGCCTCCACTGGGTACTGGGGCTCTGTGCTGTTTGTCTGTGAAACAGACATTTCACTGGTGTCAGAGAAAACGCTGTCACAGTCACTGCTGTCCGACTCCTCCATCCTCTCTGCAGCCAACTTGCTCATCTGCCTGCTGGCCTGCACAGCATCCACCACATTTTTCCTTTTAGTTCGTCTCTTGTTGGGGGCTGGGGCCCCCTGCTCCATCACCTCTTCGACCGCACCTGTCTCTCCCTCCACATCAGCTCCTAAAACCAACCCTGCACTGGTACTTCCTGAACCTTTATTCTCACTATCCTCCTCCACCTCAACTCCCACTCTCTGATCCTCACACATCAACTCCTCATCACCCACCTCCCCCTCCCGTTCAACCTGCTCCCCGTCTCCCTCCCCCACTTGAGTCTCACCACCACCACCATCACCACCACCACCACCACCACCACCACACACCTCCGTGCTGCTTTTTTCCACACACACACCACCCTCTGATCCTTCACTGTCTACAGTCTGCACCTCAACAGTATCAGAACGT
>JBBPBX010011279.1:0-11826 GCA_038048925.1 Garcialebias charrua | reverse complement strand
TTTACACCCCGTCAGCACCTTTTTAACGGGAGACACCACCTTCCCATGTCGCGACAGCTCTTTAATCAGAAAGTCATCACTGACAAACGGAGGGACGTTGGACAGTGTGACTTTTCTCGCCGGCAGCGCGAGCGGCGACACCTGCAGCAACAAGCCATTAACTGATATCCCCACCTCCACCAGTCTCTGAACCTGCTCCACTTTCTCCACAAACACCACCACAGCCCCGTTCATGCGGGCTGCAGACCTAATGGACCCATGTCCAACCACCGCCCCCACACCCAAACAAACCTCCTCCACGCTGCACGCAGAACCAGCACCCACCTTGATGCCGTTCTTCCGTGTCAGCGTGGAGAAAGCACACGTGCTCCCCACCACCATGGCGTCTAGACGCCGGTGCACCTGACGGCCACACCCTCGTTAAACAAACTTTCTGTAAAACTATTAAACTAATAAATCACCAACTAAACAAATAACATGCCAAGAAATACCCCGTGAAAGAAGTAAAGGGACAGAAAAAACGAATGAATGAAACACTCTCACTTTCTGCTCCTCCGCTCTTCCACACACGTCCTCTCTCCAGAAGAAGAAGAAGAAGAAGAAGAAGAAGAAGAAGAAGAAGAAGAAGAAGAAGAAGAAGAAGAAGAAGAAGAAGAAGAAGAAGAAGAAGAAGAAGAAGAAGAAGAAGAAGAAGAAGAAGAAGAAGAAGAAGAAGAAGAAGAAGAAGAAGAAGAAGAAGAAGAAGCTTGTTGCTTTCTTGCATAGTCTTAAAGTTAAATTTTCCCTGCCAAGAAACTCTCTGAGTCTGGAGTCTCAAGAAAGCCTTCTGTTTTTTTCTCTCTTGGATTTACTGCAGAAAACCGGTGACTGGTATCTCAAAAAAATAAAAAAAATAAACTTGGATTGTGGAGGAGCGTTGTCTTGTGGTATGAAATTGGGGAACGTGTGGGCTGTTTTGCTTTTATAGTGAGAAGTTTACCTACCAGTGATTATCAGAGGAGAGTTAAGTATGTACCTTTAAATATAATTACTATGTTACTAAATGGTTACCAAATTCCCTCATTCATTTTCAATATTTCATGTGATTTGTGAACTATGAATGAACAAATGCCTTTTATCCCTCCATTTGAACTTGTACTTGTACACTTGTTGTTATAATAATAATAATAATAATAATAATAATAATAATAATAATAATAATAATAATGTCACACAATGTCATCAGTGTATGTTTCCATACAGGACAAAATTAGTCTCTGCATTTAACCCATCCACCACCAGGTGGTGCAGTGGGCAGCTATTGAAAGCGCCTGGGGGCAATTTGTTCTGCATAAACTTGTTCCTGTTTTGAACAAAAGGCCTTTTAGAAGATATGGATGAGTTGTATTAGGTGGTGGTTTCAGCTTTGTCAATTCAAAATTGAAATCTGGCAGAGAGAAAATGCCACTAAAAACCATAAATGTAAAGATGTTGTGAGGATTCTGGGTTTTGTCCTTCACTCTCTTGCAGCTCCTGAGGGGCAGGGCAGAGCTAATTATCTCCAGCTGTTCCCTTCTACTGATGAAGGCCTGCAGTACATTGGCCCATTGATGAGACCTTGTCTGGCCCTAGTGTTTCCAGACTCTTTGTGCTAACCTCCTCACCTCCTTCTACAGGTGTGCAATGGAGATCATCCTTTTCTCCAGAATCAACGAGTGGCATCAAGGCTGCACAGCTGCAGAAAGAAAAGCTTTGCAGAGAGTGATGAAGGCTGCACAGAAGTCTGTTGACAGCCTCCCCACTATCGCAGACATCTACACATCCAGATGCAGGAAGAGAGCCATCTGCATCATGAAGGACCCCACTCACCCAGCACACACACTTTTTGCCATGCTCCCCTCAGGCAGAAGGTTGAGGAACAGCTTCTACCCACAGGCTGTAAGGTTCATGGATCTCTACCCAGGATCATCACTGTGAAAATTACTGTGGGAAAAAAATCACTGTGAAAAAAAAAAATCACTGTGAAAAAAAATCCCTGCAATGCCACTATCCATGATGCTGATCTCATGCTGCTAATTTATTTCATGTTGCTGTGTTAATTCATCCTCATCTGATCACACAGACTCATGTTTGTGCTGCTGTTGTTTGGCGCATTGTTTTTGTACTATTAGTGCTTAGGGTACTCTTAGTTTAATACATTTAGTGTATTCTTTGTTTAGAGAATTCTTAGTTCATGTCTTGGAACTTACTACTGTTTCACAATTTGCATTTTTGTTGGATGTAACTGGGACCCTGTACATTGTTTCTTTCCACCTCATGTACCACATATGATGTGAATGACAATTAAAAAAAAACTTGAATCCTTGACTCATAACCTTAATTGTGCTCTCTTGCATACACTGTTTCCAGTTATTCATCGTCTCCTTAACCAGCCTCCGTCATGACCAAATCCGGGTCCCCTGCCTCGCTCAATGCCTCTCATGTCACATTTTCTGCTCCTTCATGTCACATTTTCTGCTCCTTCATGTCACATTTTCTGCTGCTCATCACTCTGCCTTGCCCCCACTGCACAGGCGGTGCGCTCATGTCATACACCTGTTCCCCTCATGACACAATCTCACTCTGATTCCTTGCCAGATTATCAGACCTTTCAGGGCTCATGTTATCCTGCCGTCTTGCTCTTGTTTTCATACATTCCTGATCATCACACCTTGTTATTCAGATCTTGACCTCATGCCACATCTTCTGCCTGCCTGAACCTGGCCTGTAATTAGATCACCCTTCTGATCATCCTTCTGATTACAGTAACTAGTAACCCCTTTTCTGCATCAACACCTACGACTCACGGATCACCCTTTTGAAATTATTACTGTCTGGAACACTGACTCCCTGTGTATAGCTCACGCCTGTGTTTCTGGACTTTGTTCTATCTGAGACGTTCTCCTCTGACCAAACTCTCTTCAGCTCTGCATTACAGCTGCGTCACACTCTGTGATGTGACATCATCCTGCCTAACTCCAATGGGTGGCCTCCACCTCGCCTGCTTGTGAAACTCTTGACAGGTGGCTCTCTCCCTCCTGCATGTGAGGACCGGTCACCTCAGTTGGACCCTGACCACTTCTGCAGCTGCAAAATAAATAAAACTGTTCTTGTTTTTGGTCTTGTCTTGCTGATTCTGAATACTAACACCTGACAGCCTCAAGTCTTTCCCTGGTATTGTGATTCTGAGTCCTCTCTAGAACACTCATCTGGAGCAGTCATCTACAAACAAGGACCATAACCATCAAACATCTTCTCCAACAACTTTAGGATTCATCCTGCTACTCTCTTAACACACCCTTCTCTTACCTGTTCACCTGGTGTTCATCAACCTGGAATACTCTGGTATTCTCTTTCAAACATGTAACAAGAGAAGACATGAAGTATCAAAGTCAAAGTCAACTTTATTGTCAGATCTGCAATATGTACTGTACAGGACATACACAGGACCGAAATTGCGTTTCTCTCAGTCCCTCGGTGCAACAGTAAACATCTAAACATTGAAACACTGAAACATATAATAATAGACATAAGCATAAAATAGTAAAACTAACACTGTCCTGAGTTTTTGCATAGTGGTATAAGAGTATGAAAATTTACACCAACTCTAAAACTAAAACTAAAACATTAAACATTTAATGAACATAATACTGTCCTGAGTTTTTGCATACTAGTATAAAAAAAGAGTATAAAAAGTATAACTAAAATAAACTAAAGGTTTCTAGCATTGACATTTGCAAAGTGGCAAAGCAGCGTATGAGTTAATGTACACAGTATATGTATGAGGTAGTAGTTGATGTTGTTATAGAGGCAAAAAGTGGCATATGCAGTAAGGCACATTGGGCATCCCTAAATAAGACCGGTCAGAGCACACTGTATATGTATGCAGCTAACATTCTCTGGATAGAAAGCTCAATGTTCTCACAAGTCAAATGGTCACCATTTCTTCAATCTCTTGCAGCTCCCTCCTGTGCTCCCGTGTCTCCATTATAGAAAATAAAACATTTGCCTATTTTACAAACTGTTGGTCTCCTGTCTCTCTGTAATATGTTTGGGTGTTGAAACTACTAAAAATGATAAATCTGTGTTTAATTGTTTGTGTTTTTGTTCATTGTTCTCCAACATGGAGCAAAGAGGAGGAACTGGAAATACCCACTGTCTGATCGTCCATTCATGGATGTTTTGAGAATGAAAAATAATTGAGGTACCAACTTTCATTTTGGTGTGTAGCTACATCTTGGCAAAACGTTTCCTTTTGAAAAACATTCAAATTCAAGATGGTGACCACTGCTTTACCCATCTCTCTCTCTCTCTCTCTCTCTCTCTGTCTCTGTTTGTTTTTTCAAGCCTCAAGTCCTACCTGCATATGCAACAAATCCATATCATGCCACTAACTTGTTGTTTTGAAGGGTTATCTCTCCCCTCCCTTCTTAAACAATATTATCTGCAATGTGTCTGTGCAATGTTTTGTTTTAAAAGGACACGCCTGCCTAGTCTGGACACATTGTCAATGCAGGTATTGAGACTTTTGATAGGTCAACAGTCTCTCATAGTACTATCAGTCTTTGTTCCCTTAAAAACAATGACTGAACTGGAATTTACAAAAACATCTGGAGGGGTGACTGGTTAGAATTTGAGTTCCACCTGAACAACTATTCTCAAAATGTAAAAATGGTTGATTTGCATATCACCATCTATATCCAGAGGCAGACTGAATGAAGAGCCTACAGGCAATGGGGATATCTTAGATCAGCTGGCCAGACTCCTGATTGCCTTACTCCCATGTCTGCTCTATGAGCAGCACACAATTTATTTGTATTTGATTAAACTCTTGCTTTTTAAAATCTTCGTAGCACATGTTAACCTTCAAAATTTAAGCTACAGAAACATGTTTCTACTTTAAACTGTAGCATGTTAGTGCTGTCTGTATTAATGAGTCTGATTAAAGGTGAGGTGAAAGTGAAGCAGGTTGGTTGATAACAGAGAAAACAGTCTCTGTGACTCATGCCTGGTCCCCACTGCACAACTCGAAACGCGCCTGCCGCCCCCTTTTGGCCGCTGGTCACGGTCCCACTGAGCCACTGAAGACCGTCTGATGACGCGCACTAGGGGGTGACAGTGGGAGGGGTCAGAAGCTCGTTTTCCGGGTTCAGTTGTTGTGTTAACTGCACCTCCGAAGGTCTTTGATGAGATTAAAATGTTTTTTTTATGTTTGGGGTGATCTACACTGGAGAGAACAGCAGCCTGTCAGCAGCAACTGTAAAAATGCCACGTTTATTACCGGAGTTTGGTTCCAATTCATGGAGGCTCGATCCGGTGAGTTTAAAAAGTCCAAAAAAAGTCCCGTTGTGGTTGTGTAATCAGATAGCAGAGGCTCTACCGACTGTTTGCTGGACGCGTCGAGCCACCAGAGATCGGATTTTCTGGCGTTGGCAGTTCGACGCCTAGGTTGATTTGGACGCGCGCGTGCGTGGAAAAGGAACTGCAGGCTGCCGTCGCGCCGCTTCGATCACTCGAATCGCGCCGCTTCCCGGCTCGCCGTGACTCCACGCGTCTCCTCATAGACTTTGAATGTAAACCGGCCGCTTCAGCCGCCCGACACCGGGGCAGTGGGGACCAGGCATCAGACTGCTGACCTGCCTGCTGCATCTGACGATGTTCCAAACTACAACTAATTGTCCCTTCCTTCATATATCAGACAGAGTGATAGTTTGCTGTTGCCCATGACCATTTGGGAGGCCCTGACTTCAAAGCATGATGACTAAAAAGGGGCGTGGCCTGATGCTGTTTGATAAGGATAAAAACCACCTTTCATTTGAGAGGAGAGCAGATCCAAGGAAGTGCAAGTTGTGCATCACATTTTGACAGCTGGCTCCTACTTCAGCATCTAAAGATGACTCTGATGATGAAAACTTGTTTCTTCTCTCTGGCCATCCTGTTTCTTTGGCGAGTGCAAGATGGGGCAGAAGCCTGCACCTGTATGAACATTCCACCTGAGCAGGTTTTCTGCAGAGCAGATATGGGTAAGTTTAGGTTCTCTTACAAGGGATCAACAAGATGGTCTTTTTTTCTTGGTGTATTTTTGACAATATGCACATTTATAAATGCTCCCTTCTCATTTATGTTATTCAAAAGAGGAGCACATATTTTAGTTTACATCCCTCTATTTAATTCTTGTAACTGGATTTTTCAGATTTTTTTTATCTAAAAACTCATATCTGAATTCTGCTGGCTAAAAGTGATTAATCTTATTAATATAACATCCCTAAAATTGTTCAGTCTTTACATCAAGTTTTCACCTCATGTTTAAAAATTGCCAGTATTCCCTATAAGGAAAAACACTTTCATACATCTTGACTGGTGAAAACCTGCTAAATTCCATTTGAAATGTATATCTTGCACATGGATAAATGTGTCAAGGATCATTTTCCACATGTTTATGTGAAACATGGTTGGTCTCTTTGTTTTTCTCTAAGGGATGTAAATACTGTAATATAGACAATATTTATGTTTCTAATATCATAACGAGTTTAACGAAAATACACTATTTCTCAGTGTAATATTCAAACATTGGTTTGAGTCACATTTAAGTCCAAGAGTCTTAAGCATTTAGGCTACTTTTAAAAGTTAAGAATATTTAACCTGATTTAACTTTTACAGAACTTTTCTTGTTACATTCTTGTATGATTTTCAGACTAATGAGATTCTCAGCAGTCAACCAGTTTCAGCTTATTTGAAAGTCTGAGCTGCCTGCATTTTTTATAATTACTTTTTTTTTTCAAACTGGTTTATTTGTATGTCACCATCTCTATCCAGACATAGACTTTAGGAGGAGCATACAGGCAAATGGGGCATTTTTACATCAGCTGGTTAAAGAGTCCTGACTTCATTCCTACTATGTTGACTCTAGAAATCTGCAGCACACATTATTTAATAGCAGCTGGCTAAACTCTTGCTGCATTCTTCTTCCTGGCACATGCAAGTGTTTGAAATATTGGAAAAATGTGTTTGCTCTTAACTCCAGTATGCTACTATGCTGTTTGTGTTTATGTATCTTCATATTTATCTTTATTGTTATTATTATTATTTTACTTTTTGTGCAGTTTTCAGGGCAACAGTCACGGGAAGGCAGGTTGTTGATGATCCTTTAGGAACGCTAATGACGAGAGTCAAATTTGATGTAGAAGGGATTCAGGTATGGGAAGAACTGCTTTTTCGTTTTTTCAGTTTATCAACTTGTATATGGAATTTTGTTTTCTTGTTTGACTCAGATGTACAAAGGTCCTGAGATCTTTTTTGATGCTGTCTACACTTCTTCCTCCCCTGGAGCATGTGGAGCCACTCTGGATCCTAGAAGACAACAGTATGTCCTCACAGGTAAAAAACGGGGGTAAAATGTACAAACATCACAAATTTTTCACATAAGTTATTTCATTAACTCATTTTTTTCTTATGCACTTTAACTGTAGGCCGGCTGGGAGATGATGGGACAGTGGATGTCTCAATGTGTGACTTCCATGTGCGGCGGTTTGCCTTGACTCAAGAGCAAAGGATGAATCTGAATCAGTGCGCTGAGAGTGCCTGTGTCTGCTAGGTATGGGAAATGTTTACTTCTAAACTGTTGAAGTAGAATTTTGTTTGCTTAGGCAGTAAAGAGCAGTAGAATACCATTTTGTTCCCCATGATATGAATTGTCAAATTTCTTAATATCACCAAATTTGGAAGAAAAGCATCAATTAACATTAGCAATAAGACCATTTATTGGGTAGCATACGTAGAAATTAAGGCAGGTGTTTACTTTATGAGAAATGCAACGCTTGTTATAGACAAATATTTCCTTATTATGGTGTGTATCAACAGGGGAAACAAGAGATGTGGGATGATGCACAAAGAGGTTTACTATTGAGAGAAATTGGATTTCAGCTTCAAGAGATGAGAATATGTTTGTGTGACCACAATTTGTTCTCTTCAATAAACCCGGATTTTTGCAGTCAGAGATCCGTTGTCTTATTCTTTTATTGATTTATTGATTTTTTAACTTAATGATTACCCTTTAAATGAAGAACTGAGTTGCAACCTGTGAAATATGCATAATTACAATTTTGGAAAGGCACTGATGTTCTGCTCTTTATATTTTAACCCCTTAGATCACCTCCTTCTTAAGCAGCAGCCCAGCAAAGTGTCTGAACAAACTGAGTGACTGGGGACAATGACCAAGCCATAAACTACATATTCATCAAGAGGTCTGATGGATTATGCTCCTGGTACAGATGCTCCACACCATCTTAGAAGGCCTGATCAGTTAAGCTGCTGTCCTGACTGGTTGAGGAAATCCTTCCTGTGCCAATATGTCACTGTTTAATTCTTCCCTTACTTCAAATGTGTAAATTGTTTGAACTTCAATTTTAGCTTATTATTCTTTTCAATATCCATTCTTTATTTTTTGGATTTGATTTTTCGTGGTTTGTGCACAAGCTTCTATAACACAAATGGAGTTAATAAGTTAACTTAGGTTCGGGAGCAGGGCCACGCCCAAATCACGCCTCCAATTATCCCACGCAACCTACTTATACCTCGCTCACCTATTCATCTCATCTCAGTTCATTACGTTTTGTCGACGGCGCTTCAACTCACCATGGACGACGCTTCTTCTTTCGTCCTCCACTCTGTTTCCAAGGGTCTCTTCGAAGTTCCATCCGCCGTCGACGAGTCCCCTCCTTCTGTTGCCAGTCGGGCTCCAGGCTCCGTTTTCGCGACTCAAGCTGAGTATTTTCAATCCTCGGACTCTGTCACTAACTATTTCATTTACTGTTTCTCACCCTTCCGGAGTCAATCCGCCACTCGCATCTATTTCTCGTTTCTGGTCGGCCCGAGGCGTTTAGTCAACATGCTCGTTTCCTGGTCCTCAGCGTCACTCACCGGCTCTCTGTGCGACCGCTTCTCTGCGTTCCTATTCCAGTGTTATTCCAACACGCCAGCTTCTCGGGCCGTGTACCGTTGCCTGCTTTCGGCGCTCTCTCCGCTGCATGGGTACCCCTTTCAGCAGTTCTGACAATGGATTGAGACTCTTTCAGCTCCTTTCCTCCTCGGCGCCTCGACTGACACCAACTTTACCGTCATCTGAACTACCCGCGGCCGCGATTATGTTCCAGCTTCCGCTTCCGCTTCCAATCTATGTTGCCAGATCTCGCGACGAAACAAGCGACCGGCCCAAACCAAGCCCAACTGGCTGCCCACCCCATTGTGTCAAACGACGGACATTTTTTGTCAGTATGCATTTTTTTGGGCATTACTGTACATATAACCAGCAACGTTTTGCTAGCTTAACACTTGAAGAACTTATCCACTCTAAACATAAATGATAGAATTAATTAGAATTGATATCAATAAACTACAGTATAAATGATAAAATAAAAATAAATAAATTACATTTTGCATACTAACTTAATTCCATGAAGCCTCTTGGAATTGTTTGCAGACTGTTGACAACGTTGGACATTGACAACAGAATCTTGAAGGATGCGTACAAATAAAAAATAAATAAATAAAAATAAAAAATAACTAAGATAAATAGAATAAAAATTGTATGGTAATCTCATAGTTGGGCTAAGTCAACATACTACTTTCTTAATCTCTATCCTGAATCATGCTTTAAGTGTGCGCTCCGTCTCCCATTCTTTATTATATTTTCCCGTATTTCCCCTATTTATTGTAGCTAATTTTAGCGTGGTCTTATCTCTAGACAAAGATTAAAGTGTTAAGATTAACAAGCCCAAGCAAGCGGTTTAGCATTCCAAACAAGCCCAAGACACCACAACGATCGACTCACCAAATTCATGTGTATCGGTAGACAACAAGCTCACGTTTGCTTATTAAAGCAGACTTGGCTGCTATTCTTCAAACGTCTACCGTGACGTCATTCCGTCATCGACTGCAGGACTTCCCGTCATGGCGACAGCTCCCCCAATGGGAGTCGGGTCACATTACCGCCTGTACCCGTAACCTCTTTATCAGTGCTTTCTCAGCTTTTTCCAACGTCTTTCGGTCCCGCCTTCGCAGGCTCTACGAAATCACCACCCATCCCTCCATCATTCTCTTCTTCCAATCATTCCAATCCGGTTTCGACTTCTTTTCCACTGCCCACGGCTTCGGCTCGGTCATCTGCTCCGAGCGACCGCCGACCGCAGGGCCTTCCATCGTGGCGGCAGCTCCCCCCAGTGGGTGCCAGGTCACGTTGCCGGTCGTACCCGCAACCTCTTTAACGGAACTTCCCCAGCTACTCTGCCCCCTCCACTCTTCCCATGCCTCCTTTCTCGTTGGCTCCCCGTGCAGGGGTCTTCGCATCACGCGCCCTGTCGCACTCTCCTTAGAGAACAGCGACTTCCGTTCGCTCAATTCGTCCCTCCTTCCTCCCGTCCCCTCATCCTTTCACCCCTATTTCCTTCCTTCATCCTTACATCCCTCACCCCTCCATCCCTACTTCCCCTCATCCTTACATCCCTCACCCCTTCATCCCTTCATCCTTACGTCCCTCACCCCTCCATCCCTTCATCCCTACGTCTCTTTCCTTCATCCCTACATCCCTTCGTCCCCTCCTCCCTTCTCCCATACTTCCTCCTTCATCCCATCATCCCTTCCTCCCTACAACCCCTCCTGCCTCATCCATCAATCGTCTTCGATGCACTTTCACACGGCCTCGGCTGACACAAAGTGCTGACCGTCGTCATTAGTTGTCATCATCCTCTTCATCGTGGTGATTTCTCACAGCCTCTGCTTACCTATGTGCTGACCAGTCGTCCTCGTCGTCACGGTGCTTTCACGCAGCCGCAGCCGTAACGACGTGCTGACCCTCATCATCTTCCTCTTCATCACGGTGCTTGTCGCAGCCACAGCTGTACCGAAGTGCTGACCATCGTCATCTTCATCATTATCTTCAAGGCGCTTTCACACGGTCACGGCTATATCGGCATGCTATCAGTCATCACCATCCTCGTCATCGCTGTGCTCTCACGCGGCCGCTGCGTCGCGCAGTGTTGACCAACCCAATACAAGCAATCAGATCTTCTTCCCCTCATCCCTTCCTCCCTACAGCCCCTCATCCCTCATCCGTTCATCATCTTCTGAGCACTTCACACGGCCTCGGCTGACACGTAGTGCTGAACTTTGTCGATCGTCCTCATCATCCTCATCGTCTTAGTGCTTTCACACAGCCACAGCCGTACCATGTGCTGACAGTCATCATCATCCTCATCATCTCGGTGCACTCACACAGCCGCTGCGTCACAAAGTGTTGACCTGCCCGACACAGGCAATCAGATCTTCATCCCCTCATCCCTTCCTCCCTACGGCCCCTCATCCCTCATCCCTCGTCCCTCATCCATTCATCATTTTCTGAGCGCTTGACACGGCCTCGGCTGACGCGAGGTGCTGTACATTGTCAATCGTCATCCTCATCGTCTTAGTGCTTCGCACGGCCGCTGCCATACCAATGTGCTGACCATTGCAGATGATACAGCTGTGGTGGGATGCATCACAGATAATGATGAATCCAGCTACAGACAGGAGGTGGAACATCTGGAGAGTTGGTGCAAAGAGAATAACCTTCACATGAATGTGAAGAAGACGAAGGAGATGATTGTGGACTTCAGAAGGAACAAACACACCCACACCCCACTGTATATAGGTGGATCTGCGGTGGAGGTGGTCTCCAGCTACAAATACCTGGGTGTACACATGAATGATAACCTCAGCTGGAGCAATAACACCACCAGCCTGATCAAGAAAGGTCATCAGAGACTCTACTTCCTC
>JBBPBX010011278.1:40694-56285 GCA_038048925.1 Garcialebias charrua | reverse complement strand
TTATACAGGCTAGCCTCGTTGAGCCACGGGGACTCATTTACAAGAGGGACCTGTCTCACTCACACCCAGGGTCAATTTAGAGTTACCAATCAGCCTAAAATTTATAATTATAGCTTTTATTCTTATCAATCTCCTCCTGGAGGAGGAACCACAGCAACGTGCATGTTTTTAAGTTTTGTACTTGTCAATAAAAAACTAAACTGGTAAGTTGCCAAAAAAACAATCACATCTAGTGTTTTTATTTGCAGTAGAACTTCTCATTAGACATTAAACAACGTATCTTATTGAAATAAAGAAGGTGAAACACAGCAACACCAAATGTACTTCAAACGCAGATTTATTTATAGAAATTATATTTTCACTCATTTGTTGCTGTGGTACATAACTGCACACAAACTTCTGGACCAACTGGAGCGTCATCCATCCCTGGACCAACTGGAGTGTCATCCATCCCTGGACCAACTGGAGCATCATCCACCATCCCTGGAACTCACCTTATGCAGAAATATAACAGAAAGGAGGAAAAGAAAAGTACAGTATACAAACATTAGGGTTCATTTATGAACACACACAAACACACCTAGATTATATATAAAAGAAACCCACGCACACACACACACACACCTATATTATATATATATATATAAATAAACACAACAGACACCTATATTATATATACAGTATAAATAAATATACACAGACAGCATACATACAGTATATAGGTGCGTGTGTTTATTTGCCAGTTATGCACGAAAATATTAGTATCATTTAATCACTGACTACATAAAATCATTAAACTAAAAGCTGTCTCTTAAATCATACCTGGTGTTCTCGATCCTCTGGAGGATACAGAGTCTTTTTTCAGGTGGTTTCTCGTAGCCCAGCCACAAAGAAGGATGCAGGTTTTTGTTTTCGGAGCATGTTCAACACACACTAGTTGCAGCCACAAATTCAGCTTCGTCTGATTATTCTTACAGCCACGAACAGCGCAACAGGTACCAGAGCTCCTCAAGACATCTTCATGACAATTTTAGCTCAAAATAACAGAAAACAGAACTTTAACAGAACTTCTACGATGCGCACAGATAAACAAGTAAACAACGAGGAGCCAATGCAGAAATTCTACTTCCGGGGTCAAAACGGAAGTAAGTCCCATAATCGCAAATACAGTGCCACCTTCAGGAATATTGTGGATAGAGAACCGATTCTTGCTGGAGGCGTGGCCTCTGCTGAGGAACAAAACCATTGGATCTTAGAAAAATTTTGAACAGGGAAAAGCATTCTGCTTCCTCCCCCTCAGAGCCATTTATGGCTGCTCCCCCGTGGTCTGTTGAACTTGACATCTGCTCCGCCTCCTGCTGCATTTTCTCTCGCTGCCGCTGCATATTCTGTGTTTATATGTTAATAAAACGTTCTAAAAAAATAAAATAAAACCATGGAGCGCTGGTCCAGCACACCAGAAGACCAGAAAATCTGCAGGGACTCGGGCAGCAACGTAAAACCCGAGTTTAATTCTCTCGTGACAACCTGCCATTTCCTCATTCATTTGCACTCAGCGGAGGGAGGAGGAGGAGGGAGCGATCACTTGACTTTTGGCAAAAAAACAAAAGAAAACTCCAGATAAGGGATTAAGAAGGGGAATTTAATACATTTGTGTCACATATAAAACAGTCCTGCATCGCTTTGCATCGCTTTGAATGAGAACATGCGGATGCTCGCTGGCTGCGCGCTGGGACAGGTGGGGGCGTGGGTTAGGGGCCAAAAACTCAGCCCCTTCTGTTCTCTGATTGGTCCGGTCAAAAATCAGCCGGAGAAATCGTTGTCTATGGGAGAAGTCCCAGACGGAGCAGTGAAGGGAAATGAGAATTGAGCGGAGCTGTGTAGGAAGGCGAGAGCCAGGCTACTTGATACCCTGAACTGTCACACAGTTTTAAGCACCATCGTACTGCAGAATAAACCAGCATAATAACAAATGATCATACTAATAACACAAGGTTATGCTTTGATTATGTCTGAATTACAAAAAGTAACAATTAAAGAGAGTCTCTTGTGACTTATTTGTGTTCTGATTCAAACTAAACTGGAATCAACTATGTTAATGTCTGTTTTACTGAAAGGATCAGTAAAAAGTATCATTGGGACAGTTCAAAGAGACAAAGGTGTAATCCGCATCTCAAGTAGACCAAGGTTAGGTCCACTACATGTATAATCTCAAAACAAAATGTCAGTATGGATTTCCCTACATAAGAGCTCGATCTGAACTGTTATTTTTTTCTTGTCCTAAGCAGAGGTATTTAGAGTAATCTCTCTGTCATGTCAGTCCAGACCCACTTTAAGAATCTAAGAAGATATTTTGTTTTTTACACTTTCTCAGCTTTGTTTCTTTGTGAACATTACAAAAGCGACCTTTGACCTAGTTTGGTCAAAGAACACCTTCAACATCAACTCCAGAAACTTCCCCAAGATGTTCCAGCAGAGAAAAAGCACATCTGAAAGCTGCTTTTAACAATTGATGCTGTAAGTTTGAGCCATTAAAACATCCGAAAGAGGCATTTTGTGGCACCAGCATGAATCAATTACTGTAATGACCTTTTCCATAAACATAATAAAACAGGTTTGCAAACTTGTTAAGCATTTTGACAAAGGGCATACAATTTGTTTTATTGTAAGCAAAAGTGGATTTGAGGACAAAAAAATCTGTAGAGATAGGGGCACGGAAGGTGATGTTTGCAGTTTGATTCTCTTGAATACGCTGGTGAAGATTCTCAGTCATCCAGGACATGATAAAATCAGAAAAAGCGTTCAATACAAAAACGTGGAAAAAAAAAGTTTTTCTGTTACAAATAAAGTCCAGTTGTTTTTGTATTGAACGCTTTTTCTGAGTCTCTTGAATGTGAGTACAGTGTAGTTGGGTGGGGTGTGCTGGTTTTTGGGAGGTGGATGGTTGAGAAGCCAGGGCTCGCCAATTCATGCTAGAATCGCCACTGTCTTCAAACATTTCTTAGGTCGTTTTCACACCTGAAAGTCTGTTAGACTCAATTTGATTGGGGACCAAAATTCAGAACATTTGTTTACATTTTCAGCTGGTTGATTTGATTTGATTTATTTGATAGGGACAGACAAACATCGACGTAGACAAACTGAGAAAACAGCAGTCCCATGTTTGCATCATGGTGCAGTTCGCATTCACACTGCACTGAGTCAATCGAGCCAACCTGTTCCCCCCTCGCCTGTGGTGGCACTGCAACAAGAACTACTGAAGGAAACAACACAAAAACCTCTGAAGAAGACACTGAGCGCAACTTACTTCTGGAAATAAAAACAAAGATGGAGTGGCATCAAATTTGAGCAGTTTTAAGATTTCTGTTTTGTCTGTGGCTCATGTGCCGAACAAACATTTTTCAATAATGGAATGAAGTATGAGCGGAAGATGAGGCAGAAGACCATGGAGCATGTTTTTTCACACAAGGCGGCTGAGATGGCTCCATATGTGGTACAAGAAATGCTCAATTGTTTTGTTTGTATTTACCATACACAGAATGCCCTGTGCTGTAGTACACTTCCTGCTTTTGGAGCAGTCTCTGGTCTGCTTGCAATCACACTGCATTCGAACCATGCTAGAGTTCACTTCAACTGAACTGAGACCTAGGTAGACCTATGAACGGAGTTCGCTTTTTTGGTCTGCATCAGAGTTTGATTGTGCATCACACATCCCCAAACGAGCTGGACTTTCTAGACAAACTAACTAGAGTTCGATTAAAGCAGACTAAACAGGGCTGGTGTGAATGCACCCCTAAGTTTTCAAAAGTACCTGTTTTAAACAGTCTGCAGGATTATTTATTTCTCTGCCTACTATAAAGCTGCTTTGCCATTGATAAGTGCAACTCCGCTCAGCTCTCAACTTATCAGTTCTTCTCAGGTGTATGTGATTTGCCACTGGGACTTGTTTCCCTTCTCTGTGGGCAGGATTGTAACAGGTCATTGTTTGAGCCACCCCACTCTTTGTCCATAATCACTCTATAATCGGACTTCAATTTCTTTAGTTTTGTAACCATGCTGCGCCATCATCTCTGATATATCTCTGTAAATGCACTCCTTTCTTGTGGTGCCATCTTTCAACACAATCAGAGAGGAAATGGAGATCCAGATGTGTTTTGGAGTTTTGCTGGGCGGGTCATCAGTGACGTAGCTCCTCTAGCCAATCAACAGCTGCCGCCTGCTTACGTCAAAATCGTCAGTCCACATGGAACCTCAAACAGGATGGTCCCATAAACCGAGCTGAGTGGGGATGGCCTGCAATGAGTTGGCCCTTAACTGGTGCTATGTGGTGCAGAACCGATGAGAGTTGAGACAGTGGCAAAGCGCCATAAATGACTTTATCTGAATCATCAACAGTTCATAATTATAGTTTTTAATTTTCACCTCTTTTATCCCACCTAACAGTACCGGTAATCAAAACCTATTGCTATGGAAAGGGATAAACTCCTCTAACACTCAAGGAAAGAAGTGGATCCATTCTGTTTTCTGTAGGGGCAGCTGTGGCTGAGTGGTTAGAGCAGTCGTCCTCCAATGCAAGAGTTGGGGGTTCGATTCCACCAGCAGTCACATGCCAAAGTGTCCCTGGGCAAGAACCCTCATTGACTCAGATGCGTGTTCCATCGGTGTATGAATGTGATAAAGCACTGATTATTCTCTGTATAGATACAGTAGAGCTGTGTATAGGTCACACCTTTTTATGTTTTTTCAAGGCCTGCGACCTATACACCTGTGCGACCTATATATGGCTTGTTATCACTTTCGGCGAAACAAATTTTTAAATCCAGCTCATTTCACAATTATGTTCATTTATTCAGGAAAAGTTCAGCTCAGACACATATTTGCTATAATTTTTATCAAACAAATAATTGTTTTTAAGTGTTAATCTTCTTAAAAGCCTTGCTGTGCGTTCCTGTGGCAGACATTTGCAGCAGAGCTAAACGTAGGTGCGACCTATACACCGGTGCAACATATACACCAGAAAATATGGTAAATGAGTACAGATTGTAGTGTAAAGCGCTTTGAGTATCTTGATAAGATAGAAAGGTGCTATATAAGTAGTCCATTTGCCATTTACCATTTTCTACTCATGTAACTTTTATTTGTCATAAAATAGACCATCTCTCACTTTCTCTCCAGAAGCAGAGGCACCACTCCGCTGTGGAGACCTTCCCGTCCTTGTAGCTGTCGCAGGAGTTGAAGAAGGGCCGGATGCAGACCTCATACTTGTCCAGGTTAATAGCAGCCAGCTCCGCGTGGTCCAGAAAAAGATCCCCGTTGGTGTCCAGCTTTGAGAACATCCAGCCGATGGAATCCTTGCAGCTGGCTACCAGGCTCTTTTCCAGCACTGTCAGTGAGGACCCCACACCGGTTCTTAGCACAGTCAACCAAACTATGTTTAATGGATGAAGAAATGAGTTTTGAACCTGAAGCTGCGCCTGTTCCAGGCTTGCTGGAGTTGTTCTGCTTTGCGTTCCCCTGAAGCAGCTGGAACCAGTCTCTGAGGCGGTCGCCTAAATCTGCCAGGTCCTGACCGGTACAGCTCTCTAGAGGAACAAACGGGAATCCCACCATTTAAAAGTCTGGCAGATGCTTCAGCGCAACATGACTCACATCCCCTGAAGGTGAGAAACAGACTGCTGTAAGTGATGAATGGCACCAGTTTTCTCTCACAGTTAAGCTCTTGATTTGTAGCGATGTGCTTTTGTGCTTTGGTTTATTTAAGTGTCTGATCTGCCAGTCAAAGAAAAACATCAATTCACTGTTACTCCGAGGCAGCCATTTGCTGTTATCGAATAGAAATCTACTTTCAATTTCAAGCTTCACTTATTCTAGTCTACAGACAGGAAAAAAAAAAGTTCAGCTGTTTGGTCATTTGGTATTTTCACTTGCCCCAGAGCTTAGACAATCGATGGTGTTTGGGTGCAGTTATAGACAGCATACACTCTGAATAATTAATTACTATGGGAATGTAAGGGCAGATAATCCCATGAGGAATATTTGACTAACAGTCAATTCTAAAATTGGTGAGCATTGACCCCAGATATTAAATATGCTTTGGGTAGATTTGCTCTGTGAGAAAATGATCCCACAAAAAGAAATGCTTAAAAAGTACAGCTAAAAGCGCAAGACAGCTTTCCTTTTAAATTTTTCATATTTTGGATCTTTTGTACGATGAACTACTAGGGCCATGCTGAGAAAACTTTTTTACATTATGAATGAGAATAAAGTGATACAACAATAAAGTCATAATATTACGAGAATAAAGTTGTAAAATTATGAGAATAAAGTCATAGTATTACGAGAATAAAGTCTTACGACACAGTCACAATATTACGACAATAAAGTTGTACAAGAAAAAAGTTGTAATATTATGAGAATAAAGTCGTAGTATTACGAAAATAAAATCGTAGTATTACAAGAATAAAGTTGTAAAATTGTGAGAATAAAGTCATAGTATTACGAGAATAAAATTGTAGTATTACGAGAATAAAGTCTTATGACACAGTCACAATATTACGACAATAAAGTTGTACAAGGAAAAAGTTGTAATATTATGAGAATAAAGTCGTAGTATTACGAGAATAAAATCGTACGACAAAGTCACAATATTACGAGAATAAAGTTGTACAATAATAATGTTGTAATATTATGAGAATAAAGTTGTAGTATTATGAGAATAAAGTCGTAGTTTTACGAGAATAAAATTGTATGACAAAGTCACAATATTATGAGAATAAAGTTGTAGTATTATGAGAATAAAGTAGAAACAATATGAGAATAAAATCATAATATTATGAAAACAAACTCATAATTTTATCAGAACTCCGACATGAAATTGCAGTCCTACAGCTGCGGTAAAATGATGAGTGTTGACGTTGGCAGTACAATAACAGAGGGCTCAATGCACTATTGTATGTATATGGATTCTTGTGTTAAACTGAAGCCGTATGGCATTGCACTAAATGGTTGCATTAACTGATTTAGTTGTCACGTAATGTGGATGGAGGCATATTTCACAAACAGTGACCCAAAAGGAGTTGCGGACTACTTCATAAACACAGTGACTCGCATTAGAGGCTGTCCACAGCAGGTGTGAGCCAACCCAGAAAATTATTACAAGTTTATTCTTGTAATATGATGACTTTATTCTCATAACATTATAACTTTATTCTCATAACATTATGACTTTATTCTCGAAATATTTCGACTTTATTCTTGTACAACTTTATTCTCGTAATTTCATGACTTTTTTCTCGTAACATACTTTTGTTTCTTAGTGTGGCCCTAATATTCCGTCATACTTTTAAAGTGAGGTTGTGTGGAAATATGAACAATTAATATCATACATGTTGGGAATAGCTCCTTGAACAACATTGACATGAAGAAACAGAGATTATTTCTAACCACATTGATGAACTAATTTCTTGTCCAAACAACGCTAAAACCAAATTGGATTGCTGTTGGTCTTCAAGGAATAGTGTGGTCACTTTTGAAATTATGTTCTGTCAAATAGTTATCAGTAGTTACCGTAGTACTTTATGAGCTGTGCAACTGTGTGGAGAAAAAAGGGTTCAAGTTTTTGTCTAAACTACCGGTAAGCTAATGGCTAGTCAAACAAAAGCCCATTTATGTTGTTTTTCAAGCTTAAAAAGCAACTCTCTCTCAACAAACTGCTGTGAAAGCTGCTTTAGCATAATTTTAAAAGTTACCAGATAATCCCTTTAAAAAACAACTCCCATTTTTATAAATGTCATAGTGGTTGCTTTAAACCCAGTCTTAGAAACGTTTACATTTGTATCAACTTTGTACTGCACAGTTATTTACCTGAAATGTTGTGGTTATTTGTAAGTGTAATTACCGATATCAGAAGCTAGCTGTAGTTGTGGTGCAGACTTCCTGTCTGAATATCTGTGTGATGCAAAACTGACAGCTGTGTAGAGGTTTATAAAACGCTATAAAAGTTTTTGAGATTGTAGTTGTTTTCAGGCATAAACAATCCTTTTGACCTTTGTCCTGCTTTCAGTTAGCTCTTAGCTCATCAGCCTGGTCAGAATTCAAGTCTATTTCATAAAACTGAGGCCATTCAAAAAGCTATCTACAACAGGTAAGATATTGATGGTTCATAGTGAACTCCATTTCAAGAAAATTCGAACTAAACTCAAAAGCATGCATCCTTCAGGTAAAGAAAGGAACTTGCCATGTTTTATGTCAGTGTTTGTAATGGGGCCGGAGGTGCAGGGGCAAAATCCGGCACACATGATCCTCAGCTCTTTGCCTGCGAGGCAAGCCTGCTGCTCCATCTTACACTGAAAAAGAGAAAGGCACGAACACGGTTCAAATATTCATGAGGGTACGAGGCAGGAAAAAGATTGCTCATTCAGACGAGACGCTGCACTTCAAGAAAAGGCAGCAAGAATGAGCTGTCATCTTCCGCCGTCTTTTCATGCAAGGTCAAAATGAAAAAAAACCTCCATATAAATCAATAAAGCTCTGGCTGGGGCTGGTCTACAGTGATGCCGCTGAGAACAACGTCAGTCATTAATCATTGGGCCACGCTGAGCCTTTTTTTACTTGTCCTCCTGTGAGCAGTGATGAACTGCTGCCCTGCTGCACCCACGTATATGTCAGCACAGCAGGAAACTGTACTTGACTGGTCTCCTCTCTCGTTATTTAAAACGATGTCACTCAGTTCCTTTTGAAACACTCCAATGGTCAAGGAAACGGACCAAAAAAAAGGTTGAAAAGTAAAGAGCGTGTGCATTTAAAGGGGAAATTTGCTGCAAGTTATAAATGTTTTTACCTCTGAGGCATAGTTGTGTCCATCAGAGCCACATACAGGTGAAGAGGCGGCTGCAGGACAAGGCTTGCAGCTGCTTTCATGAAGCTCCGGCTGTTTGACTCTGAACAAGACAGGAGAAAAGAAAGTAAGGTTTTCTAACCTTCAAGATATCCAATTCCTGTCTGTGTTGCTGTAAAGATAACCGCGTTTTAGTTTTTGGTGTTCAAATGTGGCTCAGATGAGGCATTTCTTTGCAGGTCTGCTTCACACTTCACCGTGTGCAAAAACATCAATATTGAAATACTGTTTTGAAATGTATCTGTTAGGAATCCGGTTGAATCTTTTCCCTAAATGGATGGCTATAGATAAAACAATAATCCCTTCAAACCTTGAAATTTCTGTGGTTCAACACATTTGTTGCATGGATATCGTGAATATGAATGTAGCCATTTAATTTAAGGGCTGTTGCTGCTGGTGTCGTCTCGTATTTGTCTCAAGAGTGCTGTATTTTTACACATTCATGGGAGCAAAGAAGCTGCTACAGTGGGTACAAAGTGAGCCACGGTGGTTATGATGTATGCAACAACAATAGCTTACAAGCTTTACAAGCCATGCACATGAAAATATACTGAGTTTTTAAAATCTGTCCACTCTAAGCGGCGTCTAAAGGCTCGCTGACACGTAAACACTCCAAATTCAGCGAGAATGCACCTGAAAATCTGCAAATTCTTTCAGCAATTATGACTCACTCGTCCATCTAGTCTCCAACAGTGAGACACTACCTTAAAACTGTGCAGTTTAGTCTAAAATAAATAACTTGTAGATGTTTGATCTCAGCTGTAGATGTCAAATGAACAATAACAATTGGACATTTGGACTCTACACAAGCAGGGTTTTTGAGGCAGCCATTTCTCAGTTTTTCATATTTTAGCTTCTTGCTGAAGCTAACAGTCCAAAACCCAGCTCAGCACGATGGAGTATCATTACAATTACAAACGTGCTGTACCTAGCTAATGCTGCGGCATTTTTACTCTTTTCTGAGCTGGGTTACAACTGATCAGTTCATTAAAGATGTATAATTCTGAGGCCCAGATGTAATGATCTTGAGTCTTATGTAGCTCAGTGACCAGCAGTTGAACCTCAACACAGAGATACCATACTTTTCGCTGTATAAGTCACACCTTTTTACATAAATTAGAAAGTCCTGCAACATATACAGTGAAACAACTTTTATGTTTTCCCCCATATTTATAACCCAAGGTTTGGCTGAGAGCTGATGATTTGGTTCATCCTGACATGGAAAATATTGAACACTACCATTTTCAGCCACTAGAGGGCATTTGAGTAATATGGCAAGCCAAGTATCGCTTCAATAGGTAAAAGTGGCTGTTAACGAGGCACTTGGCTTGCCATAGAAGCCAACTTCGTCTCGTTCCAGAACTCCTGGAGCAAACGTCAAATCAGCTGCATTTGGCCGTGCCACCCAAGCGAAATGCAGCTGATTTGATCATCAAAATGTATTTATTAAAGAAAAGTTTAACTGAGACACACCTTTGCTATCATTTCGAGCAAACAAATAATTGTTTTTAGTTGGTTATCTTGGTAAATTTCGAAGAAATGCACAGCGAGTCCTCTCCTGTGCGCTCCTGCAGCCGTGAATTTGCTTTCGAAATGCAGCTGATTTGATCATCAATTTGTATTCATTGAGGAGAAGTTCAACTGAGACGCACCTTTTCTAAAATTTCGAGCAAACAAACAATTGTTTTTTAACTGTTAATCTTGTTAAATTCTTGTTAAAGTCCGCCCGTGCATACTCCCACGGCCGCCATTTGGCAGCCAAACAATGTTTGGCACAACACCGGCCCACATTTCCAGGTTTTCAGCCGTGACGCGTAACAAACTACATATTTGAACTGATGCGACTTATACGGCGGTGCGATATGTACAGCGGCAAGTAGGGACTGTTGCATTTCAAAGCACCGAAAACCACCAAGTGAAGTTCATTTTGAGGCCAGTGTTTGACTTTTGGAGTGAGAAACAAAAAATAAACACACGTGAGAAAATATTTCTGTAATAGGGATGAACAGATGTAATATCCCCCGTCTCGCTACGCTCAGAGTTCCACATCTTCCCTAACTGCTTTTTTATTGCATCTTGTAAAATAGAAAACAAATCAAAGCTGCTTATTGATATTTGGATACTTTGAACACAAAACTTTTTCTTAGCTGCGATGATTTGTTGTGGTTGCATTCTTAGCCGCTGCTCGACGTGGCCCTCTCACCTCTGCAGTAACTCTGTAAATGAAGCACTTCAATGGGAAAAAAGATCAGCGCCTGTCGCAGCAGATAGACTCATCTGGTGGTAATAACTCACTCCATTAATTCGCTTCAGACAGCCGCCCTGCGCATTTGTTTGGCGTTTGCAATGAAGTAAAGGAGTGCAGACCAATGCTTTACGCTAATGTTTACAACAAAAATATATAAAAAGTTTTGTGAGGAAATGAATATACTGTAAGCACATACGGTATGCCTGTCTTTCTTTCGGCCTCTGTTACTTCTTATCACCTGCCGCCCAAAGACAAAGTTTGGGCAATGTTAGTGTCCGTCTGTTATCAAAATATCCCATGAACCACCACAGCATGGAATTATACCGAAACTCTCAAAAAGTTATGGTGCAATGTAGCTGCACAACTGATTATCTTTTGAACTCAATATGGCTGCCACAGCCAGCTGAATTTAAAAATCACAAACATGGCTATAACTGTATTAATTTTAAAGACATCATGCTACACTTTGGTGTGTTAGTAGATGAAACTAATCCCAAACAAATATTCTGAATGCCAAACAGTTGAGTAAGATTGTTTTTAAAATCTTGCCAATAACGATTTGGAGTCATCTTTGTTTGTCTGTTAGCAAAACATATTGCAAACCACTGCACAGAATTTAATGAAAGTTTCAGGAAATAATCACTGAAGTTCTTTAAGTCTACCATTTGGAGCCAACCCAATTTAAAATGGCCACCACAGCCAACTCACATCAAAGAACAAAAAGGTTACTATAATTTAGTGGGTTTTTGTAGATGTTTAACTGAAGTCTGGTGTGGGAGTAGCTGAGAGTCAGATCTTTGCTAAGAACTTTAGCGTTAACTGCTGGAGTCAACACTGTTTGTCTGTTAGCAAAATACCTTATGAATCACTTGCGAGAATTTAATAAAACTCTCATAAATGTTTTTTTTGTTGTTGCCTAGGCTCTGGTCAAAGCGGCAGCTTCTTTCCTTTCCTCCCCAACTTTTCCTCACCCTACGTGCCTCTTTTGTCTTGTCTGCAGTTCCTCAGCACTCATCTCTCGAATGCAAATCGATTATGGATCTGGTTTTGTGGACGATCAACTCTATTGACAAGATTTTTTCTACAAAGCAACAAGGTCTGGGAGAACCAGCTTGCCCTTCACAGATGCATTCTGGGGGATACATCATAGATTCCTGGAGTGAATGGAAGGTGATGTGTCTGTCAGTCCTATCTATGGAGGACGTCGAAGATATGTATACAATTGGATTTATGATAGCAGGTGCTTTGCTTTTCGGCGTTTGTGGAGCAGTGTTCTATCGGAAAATGAGGAAGACTTTAGTGGTGATTAATGCCATGTCGAAGCTTCCGAGTCAAAGTGAGAGTTTGATCCGTACCGTGACCTCAATAAATCAGCTGCTTTATGAGCTTAACCGGAAGGTGGAGGCGATCTCTGAGAATCGCAGGCCACCCGCAGGGTTTGGGACTCGTCAGCGGGGAGGTGGTCTCAATCTGGAAGAGGATTCATAGCTTGGATCAGTGGAAAGGTTCCCATAATTGGATCATATTGGATTGGATTGTCCAGCTGGACTCAAGGCTGCAGAAAAGTAAACTGTCTGCCTGAAATGAAAAATAATGCTTATCTCAAATCTGACTCCCCAAACAGCCTTGGAAGGGCTGGCTATCAAATTTCTCCTGGGACATGAGCAACTGAGGAAAAACAACTGCATCTATCGCCCCTCCCCCTGCCCAGAGAACTCTCTGTGAGCGCTTATCAGAGGTGCTGGCTGGTAACATCAACAGAACTGTGGCTGGTCTGAACAAGGCTTATGGACTAATCTCACTGCCTTGACCTCAAATGCATATGTGATTTGTCTTAACTGTGCTTGCTGGTAGAGTTTTTTGATGTCTCATATAGTGTCCTAATAGACAAGATGTGAAAGATCTTTTTTGTAATACCACTATCTACCCTCATGGTTTTTCTCCTTTTTCATATCGTAAGATTATCATTCTGATAAGGGATGAGAGGGCCACGCAGATTAACTGCTGCAGCTTCACACACTAGTCCCACTTCAGGATGACTGTGCGTACATGCTCACGTTGTACCTGGCGCAATGTCAATAAAGATATTCTGATTCTGATAAAGTAATCATTGCATGGTTAGCTTTTGATGTCAATCCAGTTTAAGATACAGTATTTGCTACTAGTAATTGACACAAACTTTAAGTGTTGCATCTTTCAAGATGTGAAAACAATTCAACGTAATGATCTTCGTGTATTTTGCACAAAATATGCATTCCTTCAATAAATTCTGGACCTTTATTTGTGTTTACTAGTAATGATATGTTTTTTAAAGCTGCCTCAGTGATCAACTTGTAATGTTTAGTAAAATACTTCTAGCAAGATCCAGAATACAGTATGTTTTATTACTTTTAGTCAATACTGTGAAAAGATTTAGATTTTTTTAATATATATATTCAGTGTCACTGAAAAGACTGAAAGTTAAGATGGTCTTTTACATTCTGTGTTAAACACAATCAGTCACTTTTCTTCAGAGTGGATGCTGCCACAGCGCTTTGAGCTCTGGTAGCTTCATGGACTAACTCATAACACTATGCTCAACAATTTACTTCATTCTTGGTGTAAACACTGTTAGGTACAGTTTAAAATCCATCTCACCAACTGTGCACAATGTTAAATTAAGATTTCTTCATGCTTTGCACGAACTGGACTCACCAGCAGTCACACACAAAGAAGAGCTGCGCATTTTTAATCAAAATTCTTATTTTAATTACAATTTATTGGGACTATTATGAAAAATGTGTACAAAAAAATCAGGATTTTTTTTTTTACGAGTAATTTCCTTTGTGATGTTTTTCTTCAATTTTCTGAAAAATCAGCCCACCAGAACAAATGCATGCTTTTCATAAAGTCCACTGAATGCATTTTTTCCATTCAGAAATAAGTAAAAATGTTAAATCATTGTAACCTTATTATTGACAAAACCAAGGCAATGTGTTTAAACATTAAGATTTTCTCCAAGCATTAAAAAGCTGTCAGATTTGAACCAAAATTATATTTTATTGCATATTAAAAATACTTTTATTCCTGAAGCCAGCACATACCGACCTCTTCAACTTTTCCTCATTTAAAAAACCGCAGTGTTCACTGTTTACCTTTGATCCTCCCACAAACAGAAATCCTGTCACAGTGGCTTTCTGTTTGTTTATTCTAGAAGCTGATTTATTCATATTTAAGCAGATCCATTGTAATTAGGACATTTTGCAAGTTTTGTTCTTTAAAATATTGCTAATACCAAAACCTGTAGTCCATAGAAATATGTGTACAGTATTCATATAATCTGAGTCTTCTCAGTTTTTCTTCTCAAAACTTGGTTCAGTTCATCGCTTTTTGTTTCCACCAAACTTCGTCGCTCCCATTGAAACTCAGCTTGACACTTTAGCACGCCTGATACGAGCAGTACATGCCGAGTGTTTTCCACACGTCAATAATCCAAAGGTAGAAGCTGTTGCAAGATCTGCCCTCGCCTGCTAAACAGTTCAGCGTACAACTTTTCTGACAGCAATGGCAGGTGATCTCAAAACAGCTCCCCTTTCTCTAAAATAAAAAAAACATAAAACATTTTTAAAAATCCTTTGATTAGCAAAGTTGTGCTTCTGCCAACTCTGAAACACATTCTGATGAATCGTTACTAACTAGAGGTTAGCATTAATAGGGTTTTGCAATATCCACAGATCTTAGCAAACACACAAAAAAAATGGCTATAACTCAGCTAGTTTTACAAATATTGACCTAATGTTTGCATGGTAGTAGCTGAGAGTCACCCCTAACACATTGGCAGAATGCTAACTGATTCTGCAAGATGGTTTTTTTTTGCCCCTCTGGAATAATGTCTGTGGATTTGTGAAATACGTCATGAACCATTGACTAGATTTTAATGAAACTTTCAGGAAGTAATAACTGGTTATACATCTACAACTGATTGATAATCTGTGCATAATGTCTTTTTCAGGGATTGAACAAAATGGCTAAAATTTTGTCATTTCTTTGCATAAATTGATTTCAGTCTTAAACTGTGGCTTGAAAGGTAGCAGGTAACATTCATTACTTCATTAGTCCATGCATTAATTTAAGAAATAATGTTTTAAAACTGAATCAAAGTCCTTAAAAGACCTTAGAGAAATAATACACCACCAAACCCACATTTGACAGGTGTCAATCAAGAACCTTAAAGCTCATGGGAATGACCCCAGAGTTCAACTAGTTGTCCAATAATCTTCCTTTACTGGCCTGAGCTGCACTTAATTCAGCTTCACCTTACATTTTTTTAAACTTTATTTATATATACGTGTACTCTTGTATTTATTTATTTGTTAATTGTGAGGCTTCTTGATCTGGGACCTGAGTCCAAATTCCGTACCATAAACATGAAAATGTGAGCTGGTATGACAACAAAAAAATCCTTGAA
>JBBPBX010011278.1:27245-39685 GCA_038048925.1 Garcialebias charrua | reverse complement strand
GTATATATATATATATATATATATATATATATATATATATATACAGGTAGTCCCCGACTTACGAGCGTATGGACTTACGAGGATCCGAATTTACGAGATTATCATAATTAATAAAAATATGACATTAAAAAAAATATTTTTTTTTTTTTGTTTAAATGTTCTTAATTTCATGTGTACAGCACTTTGTTGCAGCTGTGGTCGTTTTAAATGGCTTTATAAATAAAGTATAATTGTTATTTTTATGTTTTATTTCAATTTTTAGTGCATTCTGTACTGTATTAGCGATCGCTCCCACATTCCCCCCGCCTGAAATATAACGAGCGGACCTAAACGGAGCTCCCACTGCCCTGCTGCCTGACGGGCAACGAGCGGAGCAAACAAGCCGACATGCTGCGACCGGGAGCTGGCGGACATGTTGGCTGGAAGCTGCTGGCTTTTTAGGACCGTGCGTGCGATCAGAGGTTGCTTCATACGGATAAATGAGCTGGAAACTCTCTGTGAACTTTGTGGACGTGTCTGTTGTGGAGCAACCGCCGCGATCCTCCGCGATCGCTCTTAAAAAGCGCCGCGCGACAACATTAGCTCATCGGCTAAGCTAAGGCTAGGCTAATGCTAAGCGGACCTCCACCAGAACCGAACCGGCGGCCGGGAGCTCGCCTCGATGTCCGCCTAGCAGCCTAAGATGTCGGATGGACACCCAGCTAACGTGGAGAAGCAGCTCCGACAGCCTTTTTTGGATGGATGGACTCGTTAGCATGGAGCTAACGAGTGAAGGTCTAATGGCGGCAGCTAACAACAGCTAACGCGGTCCACCAGAACCGAACCGACGCGCGGCGGCCGGGAGCTCGTCTCGATGTCCGCCTAGCAGCCTAAGATGTCGGATGGACACCCAGCTAACGTGGAGAAGCAGCTCCGACAGCCTTTTTTGGATGGATGGACTCGTTAGCATGGAGCTAACGAGTGAAGGTCTAATGGCGGCAGCTAACAACAGCTAACGCGGTCAGCTTGTTTTGGATGAACGACCACCGCGGAGAAACGGCTTTCGGTAAGTTTATTAAAGTAAACTCCTTTTATGGCTTCAAATGTATGGACTTAACAGGCTAACAGTCCTTCCTCTAAACAGTTTGGACAACGTTAGAGCAGCAGAATGTATGGAGCCCCGACATGCTCGGACGTGCTAACAGACGAGACAAGGTTGATCAGCTCAAAGTAAGACATTATATTTTTATTTATCTGTTTTGTACTGTACAGTACAGTACTGTATGCTGTTTCTGTGATGAAAATAACTAAAAGTACAGCTGCAGTTGGCACTAAGGCACTTTGGCGTCTTTTTTCATATTTACGAGCGCTGTTCCAGTTTTACGAGATAGCACGTGCGTTGTTGGACTTACGAGTTTTTCATCTTACGAGATACTCGTTGTAACGGAACTCGCTCGTAAGTCGGGGACTACCTGTATATATATATATATATATATATATATATATACTGTACATTCATCCAGCCATTTTCTTCCGCTTATCTGGGGTCGGTCGCGGGGGTAGCAGCCTAAGTAAGGAGGCCCAGACTTCCCTCTCCCCAGCCACTTGGGCCAGCTCCTCCGGGGGAATCCCAAGGCGTTCCCAGGCCAGCCGAGAAACATAGTCCCTCCAGCGTGTCCTGGGTCTCCTCCCGGTGGGACGTGCCCGGAACACCTCACCAGGGAGGCGTCCAGGAGGCATCCTAACCAAATGCCCGAGCCACCTCAACTGGCTCCTCTCGATGTGGAGAAGCAGCAGCTCTACTCTGAGTCCCTCCCAGATGACTGAGCTTCTCACCCTATCTCTCAAGCTAGATTTATACTCGACGCGTCGCGCAGTGCGCCAGGGTGCGCGCGCCAAAAGTGACGCAATATCACCGTCCCCGCCCCTGCGCGTAGACCCCGCGCGTCGGTTTCGCGCGTGTCGCACACCTCCGAATTTTTGAAACTCCGCAAGGCTAGTGCACGCGCCATGGGCGCTACTGAATTGATTGACAGGTCGGGTGGGGAACTCACCCGACAGCCTTCACGTTCTTCACGCCAGAGCCTGCAGCTGTCTGCGCCGCTGTGGTCGTGGAGACGGCGTCGCGACGCATGGAGGAATGTTTTGTATGTGACACAAATGTATTAAATTCCCCTTCTTCATCCCTGATCTGGACTTTTCTTTTGTTTTTTTGCCAAAAGTCAAGTGATCGCTTCCTCCTCCGCTGACTCCATGCATTAAAACCGCAAGACACAATAACTGTTGTTCTATTATGATTTGCTCCTCTAATAAAGACAACAGTTCAGCACGCGAGCGGAAAGCCATTTGTTTTTGTTGTGTGACTTCAAACAGTTCTTCTTCTACGGTAGATTTCTTCTTCTACACCCTTTCTTGCAACATATGCACAGGTTTTAGAGGGTACTGCCACCTGCTGGTCCGTAAAAGAACAGCACTTTGCCATGCGCCGCCGTGCGTCAACTACTGTATAAACACAGCGGCGACATTGTAAACGCATGAAGCCGCACGGCTCAGTGCACGCGCTCCAGCCAGCAGACCAAAGCGCAAGTATGATGAGGCCTTCAGGGAGAGTCCAGACATCCTGCGGAGAAAACACATTTCAGCCGCTTGTATCCGAGATCTCGTTCTTACGGTCACAACCCAAAGCTCATGACCATAGATGAGGGTGGGAACGTAGATCGATCGGTAAATTGAGAGCTTTGCCTTTGGACTCAGCTCTCTCTTCACCACGACAGACCGGTACAGCGCCCGCATATGTATATGTATATGTATATATGAACACATAAAATAATCTTTAAGATCGTTTTTGAAAGGAGCATTTTTTTTTATTTACACAGGTAGTCGCATTGAGTCACAAGGACTAATTTTCAAGAGAGACCTGTTTGGGAGCAGATGGTGAGGGTAAAGGGTCTTGCTCAAGGGCCCAGGGTGGGGCAAATGAGGATGGAGGCAGGTGTGGGTGTTTCACCTTTTCCACCCACATTTTTTGATGTTGTCGCCGGTCCGGGGAGTCAAACCGGGGACCTTCCGATCAGAGGCCTACCTTCTCTAACCTCTGCACCACCACTCCCCCTTTTTTATTTCAGCTACATACTGGGGAAATAATAATTAGACAATAATTAGATAACTTTTGTCCACGCCTGACCTGTTTTGGACCTTAATTGTTGGTATTTTTATATTCTGTTATTTTTTATATCTTTTGTGATTCCTTGTGTACAATATTTTCCTTTGTGCTGAAAGTCTGGCACAACATTTTCCTGCGGGATCAATAAAGTTCTATCCTATCTTAGCTTATCTTATCTGTTCTGATCTTAGACAAACTTATTCTTGATTGACACCTGTCAAACCTGAGTTTGACGAAACGAGGTGTATTATTTATCTTCCCTTAAAAAAAATTACATGGCTGTAATAAGACTACATGGCAAGTAATTCAAGGATGACAGTTTATCCTTGTCAACAATGTAATGCTCATAATAAATTGCTAGTAGAAAACTTCAGTTCAATTCAATGCAAAAATACTTCATTAATCCCAAAGGGAAATTAACGGATGTTGTAGCTCATCTTGGTTTCATTAGTTGTTCTAGATACTGATAGCTTTGGGCAGGAAGGATCTCTTGTAGCAGTCCATCCCACAGCGGATCCAAAGAAACTGGTTACAGATGCTGATCTGTCCACCCAGACCCAGCAGATCTCTCGGTCCTCTTGGGCAGCAGGGCTGCCTGAATGTCAGGTAGAACACCTCTCCGAGTGATGGCTATTCCTCCCAGCAACCTGCAGAGCCCCTCGTCACCGCAGACTTAACAGCAGGTGCCGAGGGACGATCTCAGTCCTCCCGCTGTCACGAACAACATTTCCCACTACCACCAAGATCCCTGTGGTCAGGCACTTGAGCACCGCATGTAGACTGTAATGCATCCACGGCACCTCCTTTTTAACTCATTTGGGATTTGGGGCTGTAGCTGAGGTATTATTTGAGCTTTTGACATGTTACTCAGCTGCTCCCAGTTTTTTCATTAATTCAACTTTTATTTAAACAGGTTAGTCCCATTGAGCTACGAGGACTCATTTACAAGAGAGACCTGAAAGTTGTTGAAAACCACCTTGTTGTTATGGTTACTCATCAAAATAAATGCCCAACAGTAACAAAGGTTTCAGTAAAAATCCTTCCAGCGGCACAGCATCCAATACCAGAGAAAGTAATCATCCGGAAAAAGCGATTTGCATCCAGAAAAAAGATTTATTAAGTTTTCTAAAGCAAAATCTCACAATAAATGTAAGCGAGCTACTCCAACATGCTGCCACCTTGAGCAGCGCAATTCTGGAACTAAATACTGTAAATCAAAAAATGTAAAGGTAATTTAAAGCTAAAGTTATCAGTGAAAACATAATACTAACTGCTGGTTTCTTTGCTAAATGGTGGATATTAGTGCAGACTCTGATGTCAAACCATGGAGATGGTGGCATATAATGGTTTATAATGGCTAAAAAAAAAGCATTCAATACTGTTGATCACACCATTCTCCTTGAAAAATTGAACAAATATGGTATTAGAGGACCAGCATTACAGTGGGTATCTAGCTATTTAAAAGACAGGAAACAGTTTGTACAGATAAATGATGTAAGATCTGACCTCTGTAATATCACATGTGGAGTTCAAGGCTCTGTACTTGGAACAAAGCTATTTATTTTATATGTGAATGATTTGGTAAATGTGTCAGGACTCCTTAAATGTGTACTTTTTGCTGATGATACCACATTTTTTTGTTTAGGTAAAGATATAGAACAAATGTTGGAATTGATAAAGACAGAATTTGTCAAAATACAAACTTGGTTTAAACTCAATAAATTATCATTAAATCTAGAAAAAACTAATTACATGATATTCAGTAATAAAAAGAAAACTGTTGATGTTCCACTCAAAATTGAGGGTGTTGAGATTTGTAGAGTGAGTGAGGTGAAGTTTTTGGGTGTTATTATTGATGACAAACTGACATGGAAACAACACATAAATTCTGTAAGAATAAAAATAGCTAAATCTATTGCAGTACTGTACAAAGTCAGAGACCTATTGAATGATAAAGCTCTGTATTTGTTGTATAACACAATCATTGTTCCACACTTAATCTATTGTATTGATGTTTGGGGGAAAGCGTGTAAAACAATTACAAAGCCTATTTTTGTTTTACAGAAAAGAGCTGTAAGAATTATCACTAGAAAACATTACTGTCATCCATCAAGCACATTATTTTATCAACTGAAGTTATTGAAGTTCCATGATTTGGTAGATTATAATATTTTATCAGTTATGTATAGGGCTCAGAATAACGCATTACCTTTAAATATCCAAATGCATTTTGTTAAAAGACAAAGTTGTTATAATCTTAAGGGACAGAGATATTTGTAAAACCAAAATTCAGAACTAGTTTGAAGGGACGTTCTACCTCAATCCAGGGAATTGGATTATGGAATGGTTTGGAGAATGAAGTTAAAAATGCCAAGTCAATGTTTACATTTAAGAAAATGATCAAAACTAAATTGTTAAAAAAAATATGAAGTAGCGTATGTGTATTGTATTAGTTAGAAAATTAGAAAGAGTTAGTCATTTTGTTCTGTTACTGGAAGATTACAGTATTATTGTTTGAACTGATTGTTTGAAAAAAGGGGCAGATATAATAAGATTTTTTCTTCTTTCTGCTACCTTTCATTTTTTTATATTTTGTACGTTATCATTTATGGGATTGTTTTGTATTGTGTTTTTTTTTGTAAAAAAAATGAACAAATTTAATAAACATAAACATAATGGCTCGCCAGCTATTTTATCTACATTTTAAGTTTCCTCAAAAATCTGTTTGTCAGTAATGTTCCTGTAATGACACACTGTAATCAACATTCTCCCAGACTTTGTACAGCTTTTATACCTGACAAATATCCATCATAGGAATATCTGCCTGGTTCTTTGCCCTCAGCATCTTTTTCCAAACATTAATCAAGGCACGTTGTGATTTAAGGACTGAAACCTCCTACCTCTGCTCCAGTTTCTTGCGATTGATACACGTGGCTCTCTGGTAGCCCTGAGCGACGCACACCTTATGCCGGCTGCACTTCACGTTCTGACACGGGTCCTTGGTGGTGTCGACAGCTGTAAACGCAAGGCAGAATGAGCACCGTCAACACAGAGCTGTCAATCGCACCTGAGACGTTTCACTTTACTATCTCTGTTAATGTCATTTTGAGCTCCTGGCAGCGTTTTCTTCCTTCTGACATGGAACATGTGTTCGACAGATTGATTGCAAACCTGTACAGAAAAAAATAAAATAAAATGAACCACTTTTTTTGCTGTTGTTTGCTGTAAAATCAAGTTCTGTGCATTTGCACCAATTGAAATCGAGGGTGAGATTCTGCCTCACGTGGAGGAGTATGAGTATCTCAGGGTTTCGTTCACGAGTGAGGGAAGAATGGAGCGTGAGGTTGATAGACGGATTGGTGCAGCGTCTGCAGTATTGCAGACTGTGTACCGGTCCGTTGTGGTGAAGAGGGAGCTGAGCTGTAAGGGTACGCTTTCTGTTTACCGGTCAGTCTACGTTCCCACCCTCACCTATGGTCATGAGCTCTGGTTAGAGACAGAAAGAACGAGATCATTGATACAGGCGGTTGAAATGAGTTTCCTCCGCAGGGGAGCTGGACTCTCCCTTAGAGATAGGGTGAGAAGTTCAGTTATCTGGGAGAGACTCAGAGTAGAACCGCTGCTCCTCCACATTGAAAGGAGCCAGTTGATGTGGTTTGGGCATCTGGTAAAGGCTCGGATATAGTCGCGCTTTGGTCCGCAAGCTGGAGCGCGCGTGCTGCGCGCGCACTGTGCCGTGCGGCTTCATGCGTTTATAGTGTAGCACGGCAGCGCATGGCAAAGTGCTGTTCTTTTACTGACCAGCAGGTGGCAGTACCCTCTAAAACCTGTGCATATGTTGCAAGAAAGGGTGTAGAAGAAGAAATCTACCGTAGAAGAAGAACTGTTTGAAATCACACAACAAAAACAAATGGCTTTCCGCTCGCTCGGGGAATTTAATACATTTGAATCACATAAAAAACATTCCTCCATGCGTCGCGACGCCGTTTCCACGACCACAGCGGCGCAGACAGCTGCAGGCTCTGGCGTGAAGGCTGTCGGTGAGGTCCCTACCCGACCTGTCAATCAATTCGGCGCGCTAGGCTTGCGGAGCTTCAAAATCTGGGAGGTGCACGACCACGCGCGAAACCAACGCGCTGGCCAAAGCGCGGGGGCGGGGACTTCGCGATTGCGTCACTTTGGCCGCGCGCTCTCTCGCGCCCTATGCGACGCGTCAACCATATCCCAAGCTTAAGGATGACCCCTGAGCGCCTCCCAAGGGAGGTGCTGACTGGGAGAAGATCCTGAAGACCACGCTGGCGAGACTATCTCGCGGTGGGCCTGGGAACACCTTGGAATCCTCTCAGAAGAGCTAGAAGAGATGGCTGTGAAACACAATGTCAGGGCCTCCCTGTTCAAGCTGCTGCCCCCGCGACCCAACTTCGGAATAAGCAGAAGGTAATGGATGGATGGATGGATGAAATCATCTTCTGGTATCACAAAGCTATAGTTTATATGAGCATATGCAAATAAACATCATTACATGCGCAGTGAAAAATCATTCTAGCGGTGTGCACAAATGAGTCTATTGTGTGAACTGCCAAAACGAGTCGACGGCTGTCTGTCATTAGTGAAGCAGCACATCTTCCTCAGCCGTACCAGTTGTGTCTGACTGGAAGTGAACCTGACAGCACTGATTGAGCATCTTCTCCTCTCGACTCGCCACATCTCACTTCCTCCACGTCAACCCATCACTGTCCCTCCTCATCCTGCCTCCCCTCACTCACAAACACACACTCCATCTTTCCTTCTGTTATATTTATCCTTTCCCTCTCTTTTTTCTCTGCAGTCTCTCTCCCCCATCTCCAGAAAGTGGAGCCGTTCAATGCCAGCCTTTTTTCACACCAATCGACTGAGATGGAAATAGCGCCGTGTCCTCCACCTTTTGCACAGCCAATGGTCAAGGCTGTTGAGAAGTGGATGTTGCACCTTTGCAGTCCATTTGCCACCTTTCCCTCAGATATAAAAAAAAAAAAACTAAACATGAATTTAAGACTGAGTGGCAGGTGGAAGGTGTTGAGAGAAACTTCAGCTGTGAAATCCTGACAGCTCTGAGCAGCTGCTTTACAGTCAACATGGTGGCTGACAGCCAGGTTCCTGCACTTCTAGTGACTACATGCTTTAAAGAGGAGGGTGGAAGTGCACAATGAACCTAGCATTACACAGGGGAATGCACATCGCCCACCACCTTTCATGTCAGAGTTTCAATCTTAGATATTCTTCACAGAGTTGGAGAAGTTTCAGTCAATTATCCCATGCAAGCTGTCACACTCGGAGCACCGTATTTTTCGGACTACAAGGCGCACTTAAAATCCTATAATTTTCTCAAAAATCGACAGTGAGCCTTATAATCCGGTTCACCTTGTGTAATAATAATAATAATAATAAATTCAATTTATACCGCACTTTTCATTAATAAAAATCTCAAAGTGCTAAATTGTGTGTATTAATTCTGGTTGTGCTTACTGACCTCAAACCAATTTTTATGTACTTTGTACACAAAAATATGTCAACATGAACTTGTTTTGCTTAATGCACCATATAATTTGGTGTGCCTTATCGTCTGAAAAATATGGTACGTGTTGTGAATGACTCTACTCCTACCACATCAAATTTTAGATCAATATCTATAAAACCTACAAAATTATATCAATTTTTGTCTTTTTTAATATCTATTTGCTGTGGTGGGTTATGTTGAGACTTGTTTACTTCTAACGTTAACCAGTTGTGCATCCAATGATTACATTCTGCAGGGTTCAGCGGAATTTGATCAGTAGCTCATGAGATTGTTTGTTGACAGGCACACTAACAAATGCAGACAAAAACCATCACCTTTTAATTGGGGGCAAAAAATACTGGTTAAGTCTGAAATTTTATAAAGATGTGATGCTTTTGTGGCAGCGATGTTCTTGACTATCTTTCACACAAGAAATTAAAACACCAGTTGGGCCATAAGACATCTTCAGGTTGGTGTATTCATATCATATATGGGATTGTTTTGTATTGTACTTTGTATTTTAAAATGAATAAATTTGTAAATAAATAAATAAATTCATTGCAATAATTTCTGAGACAATTAATCGCCCAGCAAAATTTGTTATTGTGACAGGCCTAGGTAGAAATTGAGCAAAATTTGTGTTTTGTTTCATACTTTCCAAAAAGTAGATTTAATCATATTGCCTTATTATTCCTGCAGTACTTTTTGATTTATAGGATCCTATATGCTGCTTTAGGAAGGAGGACGTTGAAGAAACATGCTGCTCAGAAAGGATGACTTGAAATGTTACATTTATTTTTTGAAGTTTTCCTGTTAATCACTAAATTAACTGTATCTGTTATATTATTTCCTCTTTAACTGGCCAAACCGCAAACTTTTCAATCTCATCTTTATTTTTAACGACACTTCACAAAATTGTTCCCATAGAAACACAAGCTGGGTGTTTTCAGTAAAGTGAAACTCTCCTCCAAGCAGCAGCTTCAAATTAAAAACATCCCTCATATGGTATTCTTATACCACTCCTACATGCAAGAAAGCAATTCAAGCACAGGATTAAATTTACATTGAAGTGTGTGTGTGTGTGTGTGTTTTCCTTCCACCTGCTCTATGGCTTGCTTTACAATTCATAGCCAGCTCAGGATGTTTGGGGCCCACAGCTTTTAAATCACGGCAAGAAATACAATGCAGCAGCACTGATACTGGCTCCAATCTCTGATTATTATCATGAAATATGGGAGGAAAACACAGAAAAAAACTGCTGCTTTCCTCATCTCCTGGTATCGTCTGCGCTCACGTCCGAATCCTTTAATAAGCGCGGCGCCTCAGAGATGGACAAGATCGTCATTGAAGCCCTTTTATCATCCTTTTGTTGTCCGTTTAATAAAACACCTGAGTGGCTCTGGACCGAAATAAATGTTGGCCATTCAGACATCTAAAATAATAACGAGGAGAAACTCTTCTGACTTGCTCTTATTTGTTTTCAGAAGTTGTAAAAATTGAAGTAGTGGATTCAGTGACGTGCGGTGAGGTTCATGGCTGGTGAGGCACTGTGCAGTTTTTTTTCATATGTATAATAAAAAAACGGACAAAAATGTTCTCCACGTTTTGGCTTCTGTCTGCCATAGCTTCTTCAGCGCTTTGGATACTTTGGATAGCATTATTTTCTTCTTTTATAATACATGAACCTATGAGTAGTTTATTCGCCATTTGATTGGCAGCAGTTAACGGGTTGTGTTTAAAATCTCATATCAGCAATCTTTACACATACAAACTGTAGCACACAAAAAAGCACATTTAATTTGGAGAAAAAATTATTTTAGTCTTACCTTTACTTATAAATTAAATTAAACTATAACAAAATCTATTTTTATTTTACAGAAAAGAGCTGTGAGAATTATTACAAGAAAGCCTTAATGTCATCTATCTAATATATTATTTAAACAACTCAAAGTACTGAAGTTTTATGATTTGGTGGACTATAATATTTTGTTAGTAATAGAACCCTCAAATGTTCAAATGTATTTTGTTAAGAGAGAAAGCTGCTACAGTCTAAAGGGAAGTGAAATTTTTGCAAAGCCAAGGTATAGAACTAGTTTGAAGGGACAGTTTATTTCAATACAGGGAGTTGAATTGTGGAATTGGGAAATGATGTTAAAAATGTAAACTCCGTGCAGCCCAGAGTTTAATTTTTTTAAACTGTGCTTATGTTTAAAAAATGATCAAAACTAAATTGTTAACAAAATACCAAAATTTTCAGTTTAAATGTTTAATGTTCTAGATATTTGTAGATCTGTGATGAGTTATTCTTTTTGCTCTGTTACTTATAGATAATTATTGTTTGAATTGATTGTTTGAACTTGTTTTGTTTATGAAAAAAGGGGCAGATAATTTTCTGCCACCTTTCATTTTATGTATTCTTTCATATAATATGTGATATGTTTTTCTTCTTCTGGTTTTTAATGTAAAATGAATAAAAAAAATAAAAAATGAAGTCCATGTCCACTCCTTCTGAAGACGTCAATGACTTTTTTCTAGAAGTCTTCCTTGTCGGCTTTCAGTTTTAAAAGACTCTCTGCCTCGATGGAGATCATTGCCAGAGAAAGCCTTCCTTTATCAGAAATGTAATGTAATCCTCAATGGCGAAATTATAGCCAATCAGGAGAAAAAAATAACTGAATCACTGCATTAAATTGTAGCGCTGTCATTTTCTCCTGCAGCAGCGAGCCTCAAGCAGAAACCGTGGGCTCACTAGCCCCGCCTCCTCGAGGCTGGCCGCACACACGGCTCACTGTTTTATGATCGCTCAGCACAAGAAACACGTTAATACACACACATACAGTTTTAGACAAAAACACTACACATTATATTCACCAGCTAAACTATAGAAATGTAGTTTATATAGCAAAAGTATTTGGACATTTTAATAGCGACATAAAAGGGGCAGGAATACGGGCTCACACAGCATGCAGCTCGCAGAGTGATTGCGCAATCTGGTGAAGCGGAGCTGCTGGTGCCTCTCTGCCCACGTCTCTTCTCAGTATTTGAACGCTAAATAAGAAAAATTGGTGATTTTGAATAAAAAATAACTTAAAACTGGTTTAGTTTTAAGTAAAATAAGTTTATAGTAATCAAAGGATAAATACAATTATTACATTTATTTTTTTTATTTACTTTTTTTCTTTCCATGATGACAGGTGAGGCGTGGCCTCACTTGCCTCCCCTGACCGCACGTCACTGAGTGGATTATTAAAAACTGTCCTAAAAGCACAAAAGAAATCTAATTTCTGAGCACAAAAGATGTTAGGGTCCAACATGACAGCTTTTCTTGTATTCAAGCCAGAGAAGAGTTCCTTATTGTACTAAAACAGTGCTCAAACGCTGAGCCGAGTCTGTGCAGCTCAGGTGATGTCTTCATCAGGTTACGGTACTTAAAAGGCCCAAGTGACTGCTGGGTCCAGAGTTTGCTGCTTACTGGGAATCTCTGCAGTCTCATTAAATTTGCAACAAAGCCACCTTCGATCAGTTGAATCTGCAAAAGTAGTCCCAAAGGGGGTTGTGATGAAATCAGTCGTATTAAAATGAACTTTTTTGGGTGGGTTTTGTGAGTTATTCTAATTGTTTTGTGAACAGAAGCCTCTTCTCGCATCTTCTTGCTTTAAGGTGGTTTGGGCGTGGCATTCTGCTCGACCTTCAATGCTCTCCTTGCAGCAGGAGCACACGACTAATTGGCTACGATAGATGTGAACGACTCATATATATATA
>JBBPBX010011278.1:0-10628 GCA_038048925.1 Garcialebias charrua | reverse complement strand
AAAATAAAATGTAAAAATATACTTTTTTGAAAATGTTAAAAATACATAAATAAGGCGCTCCTGCATATAAACTGCTGGGTACAAAGTGCGAGACAAAGGTAGCGGCTTGTACAACAGCAATTTGGCATTTATTATTCCACCCCACATGGTTTCCCAAACAAACCAAAAATAAACAAACAAGCAACTCTTAAAACACATTTAGCTTCAGCTTGATACAGAGGTTAAGTTCAACTTTTGACGGGCCGTGGCTTTGGCGCAGCGGTTAAGAGCACGGCCCATGTTCGAGGCTAGCCCTCACTGTGGTGTCGCGGGTTCACATCCCAGTCCTGACGACTTTTCCACAATGTCTCGTCTCCCCCTCACTTGCCCTGTTTCGCCCTCATCCTCCAAAAAAAAAAAGTTAAACTTTTGACAAACATCTAATACAAATGATAATAATATTACCATTATTCATTATTTTAGGTTTTTGTCTTACAGGCATTTAAATTTCCACTGTAAATGTCCATGACCATCAGAAGATGATGCTACGACTCCCATTTCTTGTCACTTCTTTGTAGAGGCATACTGGTTTCAAATGCTTTCAGGCCTAACTTTGAGCTTCTTCTGAAGTGTGCTCATAGGGAATGGCATGATGCATTTCATGCACACTTGTTTTTTTTGTTTTTTTGTTGTTGCAGAAAATCTTTTTTCTAGTTACATTTGTCTTTCTTAGGTTCATCTGCCTCCTAATGGCCGGCTCCAGGCTTGTGGTGTACTACCAGGACAAAGCTTCCCTATTGCGATGCACCCTATGGGCCATGCTCTGCCAGGGCAGCCCCTTCCTGCTCCCACTGGACCTCCAGGTTTCTTAGGGGGTTATGCTCCCCAAAATGCACCCCAGCAAAAACAGGTGGGCTAAAATTAGTACATATAAAACCCATCAAGCTGCTTACCGGTACTTTAAGGGGGAAAAGTTGCCATTTTACTGTTATTGTTTTTACAAATAAAAATTTTCATTATTAAGGATGTAATTTTAAATGTGCTTTAGCTCGCTCTGCATCACAGTTTGCCTCCTTCTGTTTGTCTTGCCAGGATTCCTCTGTGGAAGTGGACCATTCATCAGTCAGAGATGGCCGACACAGTCAAAGGTCTCACTCAGGCTCCAGGTGAAAATTTAAAAAAGGAATTGTTTCTACATTCATACTTCATATTTTTTCTACATTTTGCAGTTAAATTTTAAGTCCATAAGTATCACTTATTTTGAATAACATAGTGGGACTCCTCTTCCCCCCCCCCCCTCTAGATCTCCAAAGAGGAGGAGGTCTCGGTCCAATTCCCGTACTCGGCGGTCCAGGTTCAGGCGATCTCGCTCCAAAGACCGCCGTCACTCTTCCCCACATGCTCGCTCACAGGAGCGCAGGGAGAGGGAGAAAGAGAGAGAAAGACGACAGAAGGGCCTTCCACCACTCAAGAGCGAGACGCTCAGCAGTGAGTCATCATCTGTTTACCGTTTAGTTACAAACATGAAACGATACAAGAAAGATTATCTGCACAATGTGTTCCTCTTTTCCTTTGTTTAAACAATATAATTGTGTTTTAGGTTTTATCATGTATCTGTTGTTCCTGTTCTTTAAAAATATTCCCTCTATTTTTCAGTTTGTAGCACAACTCTCTGGGTTGGTCAGCTGGACAAGAGAACTCAACAGCAAGACGTTGCTTTGTTGCTGGAGGAGTTTGGACAAATAGAATCAATCAATGTAAGTAAAAATTTGTAGATCCTGCATGTTTAACTCTGGCTATGATATTAATGTGAAATACAAAAATAAGTCAAGAAATTAAACATAATGTCCAGTTTGACATCATGTTTAATCCTAAGAAGAGTGCTGTTATATAGGGGACCAAGATGGTGTAGAGGCAGGGCTGCCGACTTGGGACCCGAAGGACACAGGCTCAAACCCCGGCCACTACACACCTTGGGGTGTCTATGAGTGCACACCTATTTTCCCAGCTCCCCGGGCGCTTTCTATGGCTGCTCACTGCACCACCTGGTGGTTGGGTTAAATGCAGAGACGAATTTCGTCTTGTATGGGAAACATACACAGATGACAAAAATGTGACATTTATTTTATTTATTTATGATTGCTACAACTAAAGAAGATCAGAAGATGAATTTTCCTTGTTTTTATTTAACAAATCAAAATTTGGACGTGGTGAATAATGTTAAATATCTAGGTCATATTCTGAGGAGTGATCTTTGTGATGATGATGTGAAGCGACAGTGTTGCAAGTTGTACATGCAAGCTAATATGTTGGCACGTAAATTTAGCATGTGTACAGATGAGGATAAAGTGTCCCTTTTTCAAATTTATTGCACATCCTTTTATACAGTTCACCTCTGGTGTAACTACAGTAAAGCTATTATGAAGAAACTGCAAATAGCCTATCAGGATGCATTTAGAATCCTCCTCAGACTTCCAAGATGGACATCTGCAAGTCAAGTGTTTGTCATGAGCAACATTCCAACTTTTCATCCCTCGCTGAGAAACTTCATGTAGGCCTGTCTCAATAAACAATAAATCAATTAATTGCATGATATATGAAAATTATCAACCTCATTTTCACTTATTGGCTTTATTGTGTCTTCGTCTCTCTCTTTGTACTGAAGACACTGGAAAACAAAAGGCTCAACTCCGGTGTTCTTCGCTGACCCCTCCCCTTCTCTTTTCTCTTTAAAATCCATTTTAAACGTCCAACATTAAAAAAAATTGGATCGTTAAAAGCAGCTAAGCTGAGAAGCTAATCTAACAGGCCGACCTCTGGGAAAAACCTCTATCTTGTCGAAGCTCCAAAATTCACTGTTGAAACCCGTGCCTTTGTGTAAAAAGTTTTTCTCTGAAAAAAGATGCTGAGAACTTTGTGTGAAAAATGCTATGCTAAAAGAGCTCAAACCACAACGAGCGTCTGCCATTTTGAGAACTGAAGAGAGCCGGCCCATGTCACGTCAAGGGGCCTCCCTCCCATTATTCTTTAATCACTGTTTTTTTATTAAAGTTTTTTTCCTTTTATACATACAAATGAGAAACAGTGGGTACAAAAGATGTTATACATATAGTCTGTTTAAACAACATACTTAAACACAAACAAAAATTCTTTAAAAAATAATCCCATTCACTCCTATCCAGGTCACTGCCCTATGTCCACACATTACATCCTTAAACCTGACAAAAACAGAGAGCACACTTTAATAAAAAATAAAACAAAGAATTCACCTGAAATATTATTGTATATTTTGGAATGTATCAAGAAAAGGCCCCCATATTTTATTAAATTTCTCAGTAGAGTGCTGAAGAGAACCCCTTATTTTTTCTAGCTTCAAGCATGACAAAAGGTCATATAACCACTGTTTATGAGTTGGAGGGGCAGCACCCTTCCATATTATTATTGCACGCCTTGCTAACAAGGAACAAAAAGCCAATGCTTGTCTTTTGGAGGCTGATAGAGGTAACTCTTCACCACTGATACCAAACAGAGCAAGGAGAGGGCTAGGTGTTACTTCTACTCTGAAGATTGTGGACAGGGTTTTAAAAACATCCGTCCAAAACTGACCAAGGCTGGGACAGGACCAGTACATATGAACCAGTGTGGCCTCAGCAGTTTTGCATTTGTCACAGTATGGGGTGATTTCTGGATAAATACGAGACAGTTTGCTTTTGGAGAAGTGGGCTCTGTGTACCACTTTAAACTGAATAAGACAATGGCGTGCACATAGAGATGTTGTGTTAACAAGTTTAAGTATAGAAGCCCATGTTTCATCTGGAATGGTCATGCCCAGGTCCTCCTCCCATACAGCTTTAAGTTTGGGTGAGGAGGTCTCCATCATGTTCAACATTAGATTGTAAAGCCGTGAAATAAGCCCTTTACGGGTCGGGTTCAATTGTAAGATGGTTTCCAACAGTGTAGGCTCTGGTAGAGAAACTGAGCCTGAAAAATGTGATTGAATAAAATGTCTGGTTTGTAAATATCTGAAAAAATGGGATTGTGGTAGACCATACTTATTGCTAAGTTGTTCAAATGATGCCAATTTCTTCTCAATGAAAAGGTCCTTAAAATGAGTAAGACCGCTCCTGTGCCATCCCAGAAACACCCCATCCTGAAGAGATGGTTTAAACAAATGGTTAAGTGCAATGGGGCTTAGAGGGGAAAAATCCTTAAGTTTAAAATGTTTTCTAAACTGGCCCCATATTTTTAGTGAATGTTTCACTACAGGATTTAAAATAGAGTTGGGTGAGGAGAGTAAAAGTGGAGCACAAAGCATAGCTGGTAGAGATATATTATTGTTGTTGTGTAATTCCATAGTCACCCATTCAGGGGAATTACTCGGGTTATGGTAAAAATACCAGTGCACTAAGCATCTGAGGTTAGCAGCCCAATAATAAAACCGAAAGATAGGAAGACCAAAACCCCCCTCTTTAGGTTTTTGAAGATTCATCTTATTAAGCCTTGGACGTTTATTCCTCCATATGTAGGATGAAAAAATTGAATCCAGCTCGTTGAAAAATATATTAGGAATAAAAATAGGTAGTGCCTGAAAAACATATAAAAATTTGGGTAGTATAGTCATTTTAATTGAGTTTATACGTCCTACCAAGGACATGGAAAGTGGCGTCCATTTTGTGAGGGATCTTTTCACTTGGTTCAACAGTGGAGTCAGATTTTCTTTGAACAAGTTTTTATGTTTTTTTGTCACTGTGACACCCAGATATGTAATTTTTTGTCTTTCAATTCTGAACGGCAAATTAGTAAAGTCTGATATATTTACTTTATTACTTAAAGGGAAAAGCTCACTTTTGGTAAGGTTCAATTTATACCCGGAGATCTGGCCGAATTGGGTAAACAAGTTGAGGGCAAAAGGCAGTGAAGTTGATGGCTTGGAAATAAAAAGTAAAAGGTCATCAGCGTAAAGCGACACCTTATGTTCCATGTCATTTCTCCAGATGCCGGATATCTCCTTACTGGTTCGTAGTAATGGCGAGGGGCTCTATGGCCAGATCAAAAAGCAGGGGGCTAAGAGGACAGCCTTGGTGGGTGCCTCTTTGTAATTTAAATGGTTTCGAGGTTTGAGAATTAGTATGTACTGTAGCAGATGGCTGATGGTACAATACTTTAATCCAGTGAATGAATTTTCCTCCAAAACCAAATTTACTAAGAACTGCAAAAAGATAGTCAAATTCAACCCGATCAAAGGCCTTTTCAGCGTCAAGAGAAACAACACACTCATCCGAGACTGTGGGGCTTTAATAAACTGTTAAGCAGCCTACGTATATTAAAATATGAATGTCGGTCCTCCCATTATTCTTAAAGAGACACTGCTCGTTCTCTCACTATCCATCCTTTGTCTTATACTGCCATCTGGTGGTCGACAAAAGGTACTACACACAAAAAATTAATTGACCAAGATTTCTTAAATTTGACAATAATTACAAATTATTGTTAAATTTCAAACAATATTATCGTTTATTGCAATAATTTCTGAGACAATTAATCGCCCAGCAAAATGTGTTATCATGACAGGCCTAACTTCACGTATAAATGTACTGTATGCGTCACTTGGAAAACAGCTTAATCTGGTAGTAAGAGCTTTGTCAACGGCAACATATATAGATATACCTCAAGCTTTTTTTAAATTAGGAATAACTGCTTTGTGATGGAAGTGTTTTTGTCTTTTTTTTATACTTGATTTGTTTAATCTTATTTGGTATGGACTACTTTTTCTCTCTTATATCTGACTCTGTAGGCTCTTGTACACATGACCTTAGTCCAGAACTGGGATGTGTTCTTGCTGCCTTATGCAGCCAGAACACATCTGAACCCACCCCCACTCAGCCCCGTTTATGGGACCATCTTGTTCATGGTTCCAAGCAAATTGCTTCATGGTAACGATTTTGACATAAGCAGGCAGCAGCCATTGATTAGCCAGTTGAGTTACATCACTGGGAGACCCGCCCAGCAAAACTGGAAACTCTGTCTGAATCTCCATGTCCTCTCTGATCGTGTTGACAGACTGTGTCAAGAAATTTGTGCATTTACCAAAAAATATTGAAGATTATGGCGCAGCATGGCAACACCCACACCTATAAGCTAAAGAAATTGAAGTTGGATCATAGGGTGATTAAGGACCACAACGGGCGGAGTGGCTCATACACAATGATCAGTCACAATACCATCTACTTTGTATTGACAATCCCGCCCACAGAGCGAGGAGACGAGTCACGGTGGCAAATCACCTACACCTGAGAAAAACCGACAAGACGAGTGCTAAGTGAAGTCGCCGTTATCAGTGGCAAAGCAGCATTAGTGACTGGGACATTGACTTGTCTGTTTTATTTGTCATCCTTTTTATAACTGTTCTTGTTCACACAAATCACTTCGCCTGAATATAAAAAGTACAGGACCCCAAATAAATAAATGTCTCGTTCTTTTTTATCTTTTCTCTCTTTATAAGATGATTCCTCCACGTGGCTGTGCTTATATTGTCATGGTACACAGGGAAGATGCTTTCAGAGCTCTGCAGAAGCTCAGTCGAGGACCATATAAGGTTAATCAGAAAGCAATCAAGGTATGGATTGTTGTCTAATAATAACAAACTGACAAATAGACTATTTTATTAATGTTATTTTGTTTCTTGTCAGATTGCTTGGGCTTTGAACAAGGGCATAAAGCCTGAATTTAAACCGTACTGGAATGTAGAGTTGGGTGTCTCCTACATTCCTTGGTCTAAAATCAGAGAGGACCAGTTAGAGGATCTGACAGAAGGAGGAATGCTCGATGCGGATACTGTATCACCAGGTGACAAATTAAAGTTTAATCAGAAGGGCATAGGCATAGTGATCATTTGTTGAACCAAGTGATAACTTTGGCATCTTAAGTCTGCCATTTGTTTTATTGTTTAGTAATATCATTCACTGGAAGGGCTGTGTTTTTCTAGAATGGAATAGTTCACGAAAACCTTCTGATCACCAAGAGGAACCCACTCACAATGGCCGTTCTGAGCAGCAGCAGAAGCCTGAGGAGATTCAAGTGCTACCTGTAGTGTCTTCTCCTGCTCAGGTAGGCGACAAATGAAAGATGTGATCAGTAAAATGATTTCCTGGAATAGTTATATTTCTCTTTATAATTGGTGACGTCTAGATTTACTGCTGTTAAAAGCTGGTGAAGCGCTGAAATAAGTTGCTTGTATGTAACATTTTTTTAAGACAAAAATATTTGTATAAAATGTTATATTTAAAATTATTTAAGCCTCGTGTTGCATTAGGAAGCATCGTTTTTCATTTGCTTAAAAGTTTCATAAATGTCTTCAGGTTCCTCCAATGCAGCAGCCAATGGTGGTTGTGGGTTCTCTACCACCTCCGATCTTTCCCGGTCCAATGGACCCGGTCCAATGGCCTCCGCCAGGCTTTAATCCGGGCATGCCCCCTCCTCCTTTTATGAGACCTGGCTTCAACCCCATGCAAATGCCTCCAGGTATCACAACATGCAGCCATTATATCATCAAAATAAAAGTGTAGTGGACTTGAATAGTAAGACGTGTTCATTGTAGGGCTGCTGTTTCTTCAGCTTTTTATCAGAAGATAGCCACAGGATAGCAAATTTGATATACGGTATTGTTTTGTGATTCTTTAGATTAACTCCACAGCAAGTTGCTTTTGCGCACTTTGCAAAAAAAAAAAGTCTTTTAACCATTAACGTGTTTTTTTTTTTTCTGCAATGAATCAAACTGGATTAAAGGAATCTTAATGCCTTTCACCACTCTTCTAGGCTTTCCCCCTTCAGGACCCATGCCCCTAGGTCACACACTTCCTCCCAAAGGTGGAGTTGATGAGCCACCTCAGGACTTGGCAGATCTGGGAAGAAAGAAAAATGAGGCTCACGAGGGCCCCAACATCTTCAACAATCAGATGGGACCCATTGGTCAGTTAGTTGTCCTATTTGTGTCCATCCTGGCCATTTGCCGGAATGGTTCACTTAGCTTTAGATGTTTTAACCCACTTAAAAATATATATTATTTTGACTTTTGTAATTATATTCCTTTGTTTATTTCCCTAACAGGTAACCAGGTTGGTTCCCTTCCAGTTGGACCTCCAGGCCATCTCCTAGGTGTACCATTATCTAATTCTTCAGGTGGTCCTCCTGTAGGTCGTCCAGGTGGTCCTCCTGTAGGTCATCCAAGTGGTCCTCCGGTAGGTCATCCAAGTGGTCCTCCAGTAGGTCATCCAAGTGGTCCTCCAGTAGGTCATCCAGGTGGTCCCTTGATTGGGCCTCCTGGTGGTCATCAGATGGGCCCTCCTGGTGGTCCTCAGATGGGCCCTCCTGGTGGTCCTCAGATGGGCCCTCCTGGTGGTCCTCAGGTGGGCCCTCCTGGTGGTCCTCAGGTGGGCCCTCCTGGTGGGCCTTTAGTCAGGCCTCCTGGTGGTCCTCTTATAGGACCTCCAGGTAGTCATCCTGGTGGTCCTCCAAGTGGTCATCCTGGAAACATGCAACCTTCCTCTAGTGGTCTGCTGGGTGCACGACCTGGAATGATTACACTCCAGCGACCCCTAGGTCCACCGCTGCAGCATATGCAGCGCTTCCCTCCTCCCCATGGGCCAAGACCACCTCACTCCAATATGCCCCCTAATTCTCCACAGAGGATGCCCAGGGGGCCACACCCTCAGATGATGGGCCACGAGCCCCCTCCACCTAAAAGAGGCTTTGGCATGCTCCCACCACACAATATAAGGGTTCCTTTCCCTCATGGGCAAGGACCTTCCCCTCAAGCAGCCCCCACTCCATTTATCAGACCAGGGGGTCCTAGAGAAGAACCAGAAGAAATGGATGACAGACCATTTAGGGGAGACAGGCCTGGATTCAGGGATCGAGAGCAGGAGGTGGACCGAGACTGGGATCGAGAGCAGGAGGTGGACCGAGACTGGGATCGAGAGCAGGAGAGGGCCCGAGACTGGGATCGAGAGCAGGAGAGGGACCGAGACTGGGATCGAGAGCAGGAGAGGGCCCGAGACTGGGATCGAGAGCAGGAGAGGGCCCGAGACTGGGATCGAGAGCAGGAGAGGGACCGAGACTGGGATCGAGAGCAGGAGAGGGACAGAGACTGGGATCGAGATAGAGGCAGGAACAGAGGTTTTGGAAGGGGTAGACGGTTTTTTGGTGATGGCGGGAGGGGAGCTGGTGGTGACAGAATGGACGGGAGAGACAGACACGGGGGTTGGCAGGAAGATGGAGGCAATCAGCGTGGGGGAGGATGGGAGAGAGACCGGGACCGCGATCGAAGTAGACGAGACTGGAGAGAAAGGCGAGGAAGCCCTGACAGGGACAGAGAACGGGGCCGTGGTGAGGATGGAGAGAGAGAACGCGGCAGGGTGGAGGTAGGCGAAAGAAACAGGGGCGATGGGGCAAATGTGGACAAAGCCAAAGCACCCGAAAGCAAAGGGGACAAGCCAAAACGGCCAGAACGACGAGAACGGACCTCACGGTGGGACAAAGAGGATCGACTGGCTGAACTGGAAAACATGGACAAATTTCGGAGCATCAAGAGCCAGGAGCAGTCTTGTGTGACGTCTGTGGTTACCATGGACACCAGTAAAGACCCAGACAAAAAAGCCTCTGAACCGAAGCAACAGTCTGAACATTTAGCTTCACCTCCAGAGGTCACGGCGTCTAAAGAAAAACCTGTGTCCTCTGAGCCTCTAAAGTCGGCTCCATGTGAGCCCACAGAAACAAAAGAAGAATCCTCTTAGACCTGTGAAGAGCTGAAACATACTAAAGGTTGTGTCCACTGTTCTAGTCTCGGTTGTTGGCAGATTAAAGTCAAACTAGGAACAGTTTATCTCATGGTAAATGGGCTGTACATTTCTTCACCACAGACCTCTCACTTTTGTTTAAATTTTTTTATTTTATAGCATGTCTGTACACACAGGAAAACATACCTGGATGACCCGCATTTGTTTTAACTTCTTAAATATGGCAAGAGAAAATATTTTATAAATTATTTTTAATTTGTAAATATTCTGTCAACCACTGATTGTGTTCAACAACTTGGTTTTAGTAGAAGTTCCTTTTTTTTTTAAAATTCCTCGTGTGTTTTAGAGTCAGCTTTTTAGTTCAGTTTCAGAGATTCAAAAATCGGACAAATGTGCGTACTGGTAAATTTAAATAGTGGTGAACTCGTAAATTTAAAAAGGACACATTGTTAAAACACCTGCTTTGAATTTGCATCGACTTTTTCATTTTTCCATTTTAAATGTTGCAATACCACAAAAGTGTTCATTTCTTTGATTTAAACAAATTAAACATTGTGGGAATCACAGTCATGAAAATGTAATCGTTCATTAACACCTGCATTTAATTCATTTTCTCAAATATAGCTTGCTAGAGGCTTTTTAATTTTCACAAAGTTTAAAATAAAGGTGTGAAAAACTGCAATGCTTCTGACATTCAGAAATTTAAAAGCATGTTTTATGTGTCAAGCTTGATGTAATTGACTCTTTACATGTGAGAATTCAACCATAAAGATCCCTTTTCCAATCAGCCGACTTTCTTCTTAGCAACAGCTATTCAGAAAAAAAAATAGTCCGATGAAAAACACATCTTTTTTG
>JBBPBX010011277.1:0-34146 GCA_038048925.1 Garcialebias charrua | reverse complement strand
TATATATATATATATACTAGGTCAGCTCACACAGTATGAAACACCAGAGAGAACAGATGAGTTTTTAGCAGGGATTTGAACATGTGAAGGGAGGAGGCCTGTCTAATGTTGAGGGGCAGGTTGTTCCAGAGTTTGGGGCCAGTGACTGAAAATGCTCGGTCTCCACGGAGCTTCAGTCGTGTTTTTGGGACCGCCAAGAGCATCTGATCAGATGATCTCAGGGCCCGCGGTGGAACATATGGTTCCAGCAGCTCAGAGAGGTAGAGGGGAGCGAGGCCATTTAGGCATTTGTAGGTCAACAACAGGATTTTAAAGTTGACTCTAGTTCGCACGGGGAGCCAGTGCAGGGAGGAGAGAACAGGTGTAATGTGCTCAAACTTACGTGTACCGGTTAAAAGCCGGGCTGCTGCATTTTGCACGAGCTGAAGGCGTGAGAAGGAGGCCTGACTGATCCCAGCATACAGTGCATTACAATAAGAGTCAGAGAGTCAGAGAGAATTTATTGTCATTTGCACCGCATGTAGTACATGTGTTGAAAACGAGATTATGTACACAGGGTCCCAGTTACATCCAACAACAAATGCAAGAGAAATACAATAATAACATCTAGGATTAACTAAGAGAGACATCACATCAGCTAGTAATACACTAAGCCCTAATGTAGTAGAAAAACATCATTATCATTAAACATCATAATCCAGGCGGGTTGTGATGAATGCATGGATTAGTGTCTCAAGATCAGGTCTGGACAGCACCGGCTTGAGCTTAGCTACCTGCCGCAGCTGGAAGAAACTCTTCTGGAGAACGGAGCTGATTTGTTTGTCGAACTTAAGGTCCGAGTCGAAAACCATCCCAAGATTTCTTACAGAGTGTTTGAGATAGGGCTGGAGGGAGTCCAAGTTTATGTGATCAGAGGCGGCAGCTGAGCTAGGGCTGAAGATGATGACTTCAGTCTTCTGGTCATTAAAACTTAGGAAGTTTGAAGCCATCCAAGTCTTAATGTCGTCCAGACATTCTAGGAGAGGGTGGAGGGAGCCTGCATTAGCTGGTTTCAGTGGCAGGTAGATCTGGCAATCATCCGCGTAACAGTGGAATGAAATTCCATGTTTTCTTAGGATGGTCCCCAGTGGGAGCAGGTAGAGCGTGAAAAGACGCGGACCGAGAATTGAGCCTTGTGGGACCCCGCAGGAAAGAGACATTGAAGGGGATACATTGTTCCAGAGGTGCTGTATTCAGCTCAGTCTTTTATATGCTATTTATAAGACTGAGCTGAATACAGCACCTCAGACTGAATAAGTATTTCGGAGGAAAGATGAAACATTTCTACAATTTTTTTTGTTTAGTTTTGATTGGTTTTTTGAAAGTCCAGAGGACCAGAAATAACTTTTTTAGATAGCCTTTGGATATTTGTATCACCTTAAGTTCATTATTTGAAGCTGATATAAAACAGTCTTATACTGAGGGGTAAAGTTCTGCAGGCCAGGTTCAGTTTTTTTTTTTCTTCCCCCAAACACTACACTTCTTTGGCACAGCATTATTTGATATAATTTCACCAACTTTACTCGAGTATACTACAGTTCTAGCTGCAAAATTCTCACACACACACAACACCTTGTTGGTATGTTGGCCTTTTTTGTGCTATAAAGATATTGCTTATTACACCCAGAGCCTATTGGGGCAGAACAAAGGTTGAATTAGGGATTTGATGAGATTGGTTGTGACATGTTAACATTTAGTAGAGTACCAGCAGTCTTTGGATCTGCCCCAACTGCTTCTGTTCATCCACTGGGAAAGGTCAGTGGTAATGCTGGCTGGTTGGATCATTTGCATCAATCTGTCTCTGTTTCACGTTGTTAGTCTGGACTTTATTTTATCTCGTTTTAGTTCATTTTTTCATGTTAATTTATCAGTTGCTCATTTCCTAAAGGATCTCCCATTTATGATTCACAGTTTATGCTTGATTTTAAGTGCAAACATTTGATTATACAAACTCTCCAATGGGAATATTAGGGGTCAGGGGAACCCCAGAGGAACATGTTACTCTTGCTCAAGGGCACTACAGTAGAGCAGGTGTTTGCTGACACAGAAGTTTGAGCTCCCTCATTTGTTTGAAGAGTCATGCTAAGCTGCTACAGTCCCAGAAGAATCAGTCACATTCATTATTTTTGCAGATTACCTGTTTTTCCCCTCTCCTATTGAGATTACCATGCAGGGGTTAGACTTAAGCACAGCATTGCTGAAAACTCACCACAGCCTGGACACACTAACAGTAAAATTCACATATGTGAAGTTTAATACAATAAGCCTATACAATTTGGACTGGAAATCCAATAATGACCATGCGCTTTATTGTAGAACACAAAGAACACTTGAAGGTTTTACTAAACATTTTAGACATGCTATAAATAGCAGTCTGGTACATAAGAGCAGGATATGGATGTATGCAGACAGGAGTTCCATGACCAATAGTGAACAGGTGAAGAATGACAGAGCTAAGATACTGTGGGACTTCCAGATCCAGACTGACAATGAAGTTATGGCTAGCCAATGAGGCATTGTGGCCGTCAATACGTTATAGAAGGAGGTAGTTGCATGGATTCTTTATTTGTTTGTTCTTTGATTTTTTTTTTGCAAGTCAACTTGGTTCTTCTCATTCTAAGCATTTCATTGTACTGTTAGCCTTGTGTGAAATTTTCATATGACAAATAAACACAACTTGAACTTGATTCTATAGTATTTAGGTCTAAGTTTTGTTTTCAGTTTTCCTGAGTGTCAGGAAGGAGGTGCTACCGTAGATTACTCCCAGCTGACGCCACTTCTTTGATGAGAAGACTCCAGTACTTAAATCTTCAGTATGTAGCTTTTTTTTAATAAACATATTTCTTCACTCTGTCTCTACCTCCTCACAGACTGATGTTAGCCAGGTAATCTCTGAAAAAAAATTAAAAAAAAGATTGTCCCCTTGCTTCTCCAGGTGGTAAATAAGCATTTCTAAAAAGAAAAGGTGACACGCCATTTTCCAGCCAATAAAAACAGAGTTTTTAATCAGCCAATAAAGAGCTGCGTTCCAGTTGTCCTCAACAGAGCTTCTCACGCCCCAACCCACGCCCCCACCTGTCCCAGCGCCGCGCACGTTCTCGTTCAAAGGATTGGAAAGCGATGCAGAACTGTTTTGTATGTCACACAAATTATTAAATTCCCCTTCTTAATCCCTGATCAGGACTTTTTTTTTTTTTCAAAAGTCAAATAATCGCTTCATCCACCGCTCTGTACCGCTTCCTCTGCCGACTGCGATGAATGAGGAAGTGAAATTGTCACGAGTGAATAAAAGTAGGGTTCAACGTGGCTGCCAGAGGCTCTGAAGATTTCCTGGTGTTCTGGACTAGCGCCCCATGGTTTTATTTTTTATTTTTTAGAAGGTTTTAGTAACATATAAACACAGAATATCGCAGCGTCTCCAAGAGACTGCAGCTGGGGGCGGAGCAGATCTCAAGTTCAGCGGAGAACGGACTGTAGCTCCTCCCTCAGAGCTCTGAGGGGGAGGGAGCAGAATGCTTTTCCTTGTTGAAAATGTTTCTAAGTGTTTTGGTCATACAGAAATCGCAGATAGTACCTTTAAGGTCCTGGAAAGCTTTTGGACTCTGTTGGAACTTACGGTACTGTGTCCAGCTTAGCTTAGGTCCAGAATTTTGTGCTTTGACTAAAAATGATATCTCTTCCCTTACCTTTTGTAGCCTTTGTGAAACCAGTCTCCTTGTGATCCTGGTTCTGCCATGTGCCTCCTCTTGCCTCCCTGTGCCTAGAAATTCCCCTGTGAGTGTTTTCCTTCTTCATGCTGCTAAACACAACAACTCTACATTCAATCACCACCCAGCTTAAAGGTTAATTCTGCCACCATGATCCAATTCTCACCTACTGTCTGGTTGTCCTTGGTCTGCCTCGCCCACTATACTCATTTTGATCAAACTCCAAATCTAGAAGACAAAATATTAAAGTAAGCCATACAAGTCTACTCCTCACTACATCCCTGTTGCCATATTATTCAAGTCAAGTTCAACTCTCGGTTACCCCTTTATTGGGAACCGATCTAGGTCAATAGGGAAATCCCCTCATTCTGTCGGAGGGAGTCCCCATCAGCAAACCCACGTCACACGTTCCTATGTTCACTGACGCCTCTTTGACGAGCTGGGGGGTACCTGTCTGTCTCAGACGGTGTGTGCGCGGTGGCCAGATCACACACATCATCATATAAATGTGTTGGAACTGCTTACAGTTTTCAAAGTTGTTCAACATTTTGCCCCTTTGCTACAAAATCAACATGTACTGATACACACCGACAACAAGGTGGCAGCATCGTACATCAACTACTAGAGCGGTGCCCATTCAGCTCATCTGCTGCATGTGGCGAGGCAGCTTCTGCTCTGTGCTCACCGGCACCTGCTCTCGTTGAGAGCGGTGTACATTCCCGGTGTCCTGAACAGGGGGCAGATATAATGTCAAGAGGCGGTCCTCATCATGGGGACTGGACCCTCCACCACAATCTGGTCGCTCAGATCTGGACCAGATTCGGCCGCGCGGCAGTGGATCTGTTTGCTTCACAAGAGAATGCACAGTGTCCGCTGTGGTTCTCTCTGAGCCCATGAGACAACCCTCCCCTGAGAGTGGATGCTTTTGCGAACAGCTTATGGCCGAAGAAGTTCTTATATGCGTTCCCTCCGGTCCCGCTCATTCCACGCATTCTGGATCGAGTCCAGAAGGAAAAACTGTCAATCATCATCGTAGCGACAGAGCGGAAAAACGCACCATGGTTTCCGGACCTGCAACGGCTGGTGACGGATCAGCCATGGCAGCTCCCGTGGAAGAGGGATACGCTCCTCCAGGCGCAATGGGCGATCATGCACTATCCAGAAATTGGTCAACAACTGTGGGCTTGGATGTTGAACGGAACCGGTTAGTTAGCATGGACCTCGTTCCAGATGTTGTTCGAATGATCCAAGATACACGGGCGACGTCTACAATGACGCTTTACGCATCAAAATAGGCAGCTTTTCAGCGCTGGTGCACAGAAAAAGGCGTGGATGCTACGTCATGCCAAATGGGCTGCGTGCTTTCTTTTCTGTAGCAATGGATGGACAAAAAATTAGCTTTCAGAACCATAAAGATTTACGCTGCAGCTATTTCTTCCTGTCACGAAGGGTTTGGTGACAAAACAGTTCCCTTTCAGTCATGTCTCTTGGTGCAACATATGCTATGGGAATTGCGCCCCCACGCGATTTCCTGAAGGAATACATTCACGCCTTTACGGCAGGGGCGTCAACGTTGCGCCAGAGGCCCCGCCCTCTGGGTACTTAAGCCACTGACGCCCATCCATCTTTCTCTTATTGCCCTTCACCTCGCTTAAACCTGAACTACCTCTCTTCGTGGGACTTCTCTGTTGCTTCATCGCTCAACCAGAGGTGAGCTTGCTCCCTACACAGAGCGTACAGAGAATTATTCCAGCGTACTACTGAGCTAGCGAAAGCTAGTCCGGCACATTTTCCCTTAACCCCGAAGTATTTTCTTCTCCTCTCTCCGCAGACTGCTTCGCTCTATGGTGCTAACTGCTTGAACAACCGCTACCCTTGCTAACTCGTAACGGGCTAGCCAGCGAAAGCGACGCGATGGAGGAGACGTCTCAAAATAAAAGGAAAAGGATTTTGGAAGGACTCACTCGCCTTATTTCAGACATGCCTCCGGAGAAAGGAAAGCAAAAGACAAGACTTCCAAGGAAAACCAGCAGGACGGCGAGTCCAACCTCGCGCGCCCGTCCTAGCAGATGCGGTTTCTCCCTCTCAACGATGGACACCCACAAGGCCTGTCCCGTTTGCTTGAGAATGTTACACGCAAAAATGGCGCTGGATGTGCCCGACTCTTGCCTACACTGCAGCCAGATGCTAGAGGCGGTGAGGAGGCACCGGGCGGACTTCGACGCCAAGGCCATGGGCGCCGCTGCGGCGCTAGCGGATCCGGACACCACCGAGCCCCTCACTCCCACGCCGGAGCTCGAGAACATGGCTCTGGATGACAGCACACGAGTTGAATGGGGTGACAACCCTGATGTGCTGGCTCCCATGGTGGACCTAACAGTCGAATTCGACACTCGAGGCATGATGAACGAGGACGAGATCTTGATTTTATCCTCAGGCAAATTTTCCGTGGAGGACGCAGACGTCGAATACGAGGAACAGGGAGAAGATCTCTCCCATACACCGGTACCTATGCTCCCGGAGACTGACTTTTCCATCCCTGCTCTGTTCGACTTGTGTCACAGAGCAGCAGGTGTGTTGCAGATCCCATGGCCAGAACCTCCACCTCATCAACAGGTCATGAGACTGGCAAGAAACTATTTTTACTCAAAGCAGCAGGCCGCCACGAGGCAAAGGATGCCCGTGTTCCTGGACTTCCTCACAGAGCTGACTCGCACCTGGGCTCAGCCCAGAGCTCCCATGTTGTTGCCACTCTCATAGTTTCTTGATGTGGACGGGATGGATGAAGTGGGAATAGCTAATGTACCTCAAATTGAGGACACGCTGGCGTCTCACCTGGCTCCCAAGTCATCCGGGACAAAACCAACTCTTCCCAGCAAAGCTTGTCGAGCTTCAGCTTCTCTGCTCAAGAAATGCTACAGAGCTCAGGGACTTGCGGCGTGCACGATGAACGCGTCCGCGTTGATGCAAGTTTACCTGGCTGAAAAACTGTAGGAGCTCCAGGTAACGAACGGACAAACAAGCTGTCACTGACTTGCTGGATGAAGCCCATAGGGCAACAGACTTTGTGCTCTGCATGATAGGGACAGCTGCTGTTGCTCAAGGCAGAGACATGGCTGAGGTGGTAATAGCGATACGCCATCTGTGGATGACCCTAACCAACCTCCCGGAGGGACAATAGGTGCATTTTCTCCACCACTCGATAGAACCGACGGGATTATTTGGGAAAGCTTTGGATCAAATTCAGACCAAGCTGGACCAGAGGCGCAAACAGGCTGAAGCTCTCCGGATGGTCATTCCCAGGAGAACCTTCGCCCTCCCCTAGGGAGTCAGCTGGGGGAAGACCTGCATATCCTCGACAACGCTTAGCAACACGTGCCCCACTGCAAAAGTGACCGGCGTAAGAGGCCGAGCACCGACAAAGTCAACCGCCGGGCCCATCTCGAACCGAACACGCATGGAGCAAAAACAGGTTTGTCCCCCATCAGGCGATCAGACACAGGGCCTCCTCGGCGGACCGGGACACCAGACAAAAGCGTGCCTGATGAACCAGGTAAATGTCTTGATTTTACACGATCACCCACCCACGCGGTACGGGGAATGATCTTTTCATGTCCAGACTTTATTTGTAGCACGGTACAAAAAGCTGGTAACTCTGTTGCATGCACAAATCATGTTTTTCCTGCTGTGAGTGACATAAAGTCAAATATGTCGTTACACGTAAGCACGAATAAAGCTAAAAAAACAGCCCCTCTCTGTTTTATTGACTCACAAAAAAAAAAAAAAACAACAAACACAATAACTTCAGCAGAACGGGTCCCTCTGGCCTGCCAGCCGACATAAAGGGAGGGGGCCATCTCCCCCCCTCCCTCACGGCTCACGGGGTGTTATCCTAATCAATGAACCTAAGCAGGGTGCCTCTGTTCTGTCTGGAATGGACAGGCACAGAGGCACCTGCAAGCAGGCCCCATACTCCTCACAGAGACAGGTGAGGGGTGTCACGTGCTCCAGTCCCCGCTCCGTTGTGAACCACGGGGCAGAAAATACACAAACCAAGCAAACCCGTGACACGTCCGCGCCCTAGGGATGGGCGCCAACAGAATCTGACGACCCGCCTTCCTGGACACCCATTCAATGGATCCCAGTAAGGGTCGGGGGACCACAGCAGAAGCCCACAGGCTATCACCAGCTTCACACGTTCACAAAGGCGATTGTGATCAAACTGCTGTGTACGTAAACAAACCAGGGCTGAATCAGATTCCTCTTCCTTTTAATCGAAGGGAACTTAGCTCTCTGTCACCAACCAATTTAAAGTCTGCCAAGCACAAAGGACTATCTCCACATTCTCACGCTGCAGCTGTCCCCTTATCTTTGATGGGCGACACGCAATGTTCAAGCAATGATACTGCAACACTCAACCATACTCATTGTGCTAGCTCAGTTCTGCTCTTAAACGATATCCCCCCACCGGGTGAAACACAGACCCTGGCGGTTTGTCTGGCTCCAATGCCCTGCTAAGGTCGAAGACTAATGCCTCTTTTCCACCGCTCGGCTCGGCTCGGGTTGGATCGGCTCAGGTCGGCTCAGTTCGGGTCGGGTCACATCTATGTTCTGTTTCCACAGCTTTTTTGTCCCCCTTCTGTGGGCGGGGTCCAGAATCCTACTCGTCTTACCACATGGTGGCAGTAGTGTTCCCTCAAGCTATTTACTACAGTACTAGCCACCACTAGAAGAAGAACACAATAAAGGCTTTGACAGAATGTTGTGAAAGAGATGTCATGCTATAATGAGTACCTCATGAGCTGTAATCTTTAAACCCAATTCATAATCCTACCTTGTTGCCTTCTTTAAACCCATGTATTTTCCAATTTAGTATTTTTAGAATAAAGATGTATTAAAGCATATTTTATTATTTAGTTATGCACAAGGTGCTTGATAAAGTTGCAAAACCATATTTATCTGAGCTGCTTCAACCTTCCTGCCCTCCCCGATCTCAGATCAGCTGAGCAGTTGCTGCTGACAGTCCTCAAAACTTTTTAAATCTTATTTAAAAACACACATTTATTCCTTGGCTTTTAATACGTGATCTTATCTTTTATGGCATGTTAACACACCTGCAGTAAGACTGGTATATGTATTTATTTTTGTATGCTTTTTATAGTTTTTAATTAACTTGTCTTTTATGTTATTGTACAGCACTTTGGTTGACCTTGTGGTTTTTAAAATGTGCTTTATAAATAAAGTTGATTTAAAACATCACACTGTGATCTTTGAAACTGCCAGTGTCTCCCTGGCAAAGTTGCTGCTGGGTGGTAGATGGATGGTCTGTGAATTCTTTAACTTTAAACTGTCCAAAGGACTTTGGCCACTTTTAATTTTTGACTTTTTTTGTATGACTTCATCCTAGAACCAAATAATTTATAACGTAATAACGGTTGAGCAGATTCTAATAATCTTTATCTTATGATTCTTTAAAGGTCAAATGCAAATGGAAAGTTCTCTTAACTTCCAGTATGGATTTAAACACAATACACACTTCACATTATAAAATAAGTTTAGGAAATTGAATGTTCGAGGACACCACTTAAGAAAATATAACGTTTAATAGGAAAAGTTTGAAGTGACAAACAGAAGTAACAAATTTCCATCTGGTGTCTCACGTCTTCCTCCAGAAGATGACACAGGTTGTTGAATTCTGGCGATTTTCTTCTGTTGACTGTAAAAGAAAAATGTGATTAATTTAGTCCAGAAACTGTTTTTTTTTTTTTAAACAACACAGTGTGATCACAACATGTTCATATACTGTCTGTATCCTGTTGGAGTTATTTGAAATAAAATTCGAATTTTTATAGACATAAATGTGTCAAGCTACGTCCATTAATTTTCTCCCTTCTACTTTGTGTCACATACTATCAATTCTATCAAAAACCACATAGCTGATATTTTTCAAATAAATCTAGTGTGATCACAACATGTTCATATACTGTCTGTATCCTGTTGGAGTTATTTGAAATAAAATTCAATGTGTTATAGACATAAATGTGTCAAGCTACCTCCATTAATTTTCTCACTTGTACTTTGTATCACATATTATCAATTCTATCAAAAACCACATAGCTGATATTTTTCAAAAAAATCTAGTGTGATCACAACATGTTCATATACTGTCTATATCCTGTTGGAGTTATTTGAAATAAAATTCAATGTGTTATAGACATAAATGTGTCAAGCTACCTCCATTAATTTTCTCACTTGTACTTTGTATCACATATTATCAATTCTATCAAAAACCACATAGCTGATATTGTTCAAAAAAATCTAGTGTGATCACAACATGTTCATATACTGTCTGTATCCTGTTGGAGTTATTTGAAATAAAATTCGAATTTTTATAGACATAAATGTGTCAAGCTACGTCCATTAATTTTCTCCCTTCTACTTTGTGTCACATATTATCAATTCTATCAAAAACCACATAGCTGATATTTTTCAAAAAAATCTAGTGTGATCACAACATATTCATATACTAAATGTATCCTGTTGGAGTTATTTGAAATAAAATTCGAATTTTTATAATTTATTTTCGTTGTGCAAGCACAGGTTTTGGAAACAGTCAAAGCGAAACTACTTTAAATGCAGCATATTTGACCACTACGTGACAATATTAAAGCGTGGTTAAGCTCAGGAGCCCTCGTACTATAAAGTCAGCTATGAATTATATTTTATATCTGTTCATTGAGCTACATTTAAAGACATAAAGCCGCCCGCGCGCGACGCGTTGCTCGTGGCGAAACTACTTTTTAAAATCCTGCAGTTTTGAGCAGTACGTGATTTTATTAAGGACACGTTCAGCTGAAGACCCATCTTTGCTATAAATTTAAAAAATAACAATTGTTTTTACCGTGTTATTCATGTAAAAGTCCTGCCGTGATAGCTTCCCTCGCTTCCGTGAAAACAGCTCGAGTCTCCTCCTCCCTCCTTCCGGAGCGGGTGAGCTCGCTTCAGTACCCCTCTGAAACCAGCCCGAAAATCTCAAGAAATCTCGCGCGGCTTAGCACGGAATATCCGGTGGAAAAGGATGAAAGGGGGTCTCTGCGACGCACATATGACGTAACATCCGACCCGAGCCGACCGGTGGAAAAGGGGCATAATAAACCAGACCCAACCAGGAAACGGGTTGGGGTCAGGAGATCTGCTCGCTTACAAAACTTGCAGCTCCTCAGTCCCATGACCCCCAACAAGAAGAGGAAAAATGGACATTCTGTTCCACTTTTGTCTAATAATGACAACAGATTGCCTCTGCCCCCAAACACTCACGATCAGAGTAGTATGGTAGCACATCTGCAAAAAGGCCCTCTCCCTAACGTGGTTGATCCTCAGGGGATCACAGAATCCAGGGCCCTTGGAGGAGGACTGGTTCCACCAACTGCTCCTCTTCAGGGACACATCACGTCACCAGAAGGAGCAGTCTCGCCACTTAGGCTGGGAGCTGTGGAAATTTTCAGCTTGGTGGCAGAATGGAACAAGCTGGTGGCATCAGGCCTGCCAGAAAATGTGGTAAAAACCATTCAAAATGCCCGAGCTGTGTCAACACAGTCTCTTTATGTACAGAAATTGCATATTTTTGAAGCTTGGTGCACAGAAAGAAATATTATTGCTTATTCGTGTGACCTGGCTCAGCTCTTGACTTTTCTTCAGGACTTACAGGAAAAAGGTCATTCTTTCTTAACAATTAAGGTGTTCCTATCAGCAATTTCAGCCTGTCACGAAGGCTGGGGAAACAGGACGCCTGGCGCGTATCCAATCATAACAAGATTTATGAAGGGCGTGCTAAGAATGAGACCCCCCAGCAGGATCCTGACCCCTGGTTGGGATCTTACCCCAAAATTACACCACACGCGTTGCGGCTCCGCCCCGCTCCGGTCCGACCTCCGCAGCAAATACGCACCCATTATAATAAATGACAGAATTTACACTGGCTCCGCACGGCGGCGGTGAGCAGCGGAGAGCGGACGGCAGTCCGTCAAAATTAGAAATTTTTCTATTTCTGCCGGACGCCGGAGCTGTGCCGCAGTCAACTTTTGAAGATTACGTCGCACCAACAGGAAAAGGAACGAGCACAACTTCCGTATTTACAAAATAAAATCACCACGGGCGGACTAATCCTAGCTCTATACGGATTTATTTGTACAAAAATGCTGTCAAACTATCATTTATGACTATTCTATGACTAAACTATTATATTTATGACTATGACTACGCCTACAAACGCAATACAAGAAATAAATAAATAAAAACGTATTTTATTCTGAAATGTAAACATCACTTCCTGTTGCTCAAACCATGTAGCTTATTTACGAGAGAAGATCAAGGCAGCAGTCTCTCTACAGTTGTTCTCCTTCTTCCACCGAATGAATTGTTTTGTTCTGACTTCATACTTGATTTATCGCGCGATCTCGCACGTGTCTCGGAGCGGCGCATCCAGGCGGACCTGAGCGGAGCGGAGGCAGTGGGCTTTGGACTCGCTCAGCTGCGACCTGCGGACCGGAGCGGGGCGGAGCCGCGTGTGGTGTAATTTTGGGGTTAGTCTGGTCTTGGGGGCTCTCTGTGATCCCCCATTCGAGACACTGAGCGAGATTAAGATAGATTTATTATCTTATAAAACTGCTCTACTCCTTGCCCTTTACTCGAGGAAATGCATGGGTAACCTCCATGCCTTGTCTGTACATCCAATGTGTACCAGATTCGCCCCTGACGGGTCAAAGGTTACCTTAAGGCCTAATCCCGCATATATCCCCAAGGTCTTGATTTTAAACCCTAGAAGTCTGGACTTTGATCTCTCCTCTATTCCACCTGCTCCTGTCCTCACTCAGGAACAGGAAATGCAAAAGGCTCTCTGCCCCATGAGAGCTTTAAGCACTTGCATGCAGAGAACAACCAAATGGAGAAAAACAAATCAACTGTTTGTGTGCTTTGTAGCACCTGCTACCGGAAAGGCCCTATCAAAGCAGCACCTCTCACACTGGGTGACTGAGGCCATAAAAAGGGCGTACAGTAGCAAAGGTCAACAGGTGCCCTCTGGAGTGCACACTCACTCTACTCGGGGCTTGGCCACTTCGTGGTCACTGTTCAAGGGTGTACCAGTTGCAGACATTTGTGCTACGGCGAACTGGAGCTCAATAAACACTTTTGCAAAGCATTACAGTTTGGATGTTACTGCGTGTGATGTCACTCAGGCTGTCCTTTCTAACACACAGTAGAAAGTAGCCTTGAGATGCCTGCTGATCAAGGGCAGACGTTCACACTAGCATGCATTTTACTGAGCATTTCAAGGGCGTGAATGAATTACGTTCCCATAGCATATGTTGCACCGAGAGACATGACTGAAAGGGAACTGAAAGTTATGCACATAACTCATGTTCCCTGAAGGAAGGGACCGAGGTGCAACATATCTGGCCCTTTCAATGCTGAAAGCTCGGTGGAGTGCATTTTGGAGAAAGTTGGATAGGCGTCAGCGGCTTAAGTACCCAGAGGGCGGGGCCTCTGGCGCAACGCTGACACCCCTGCCGTAAAGGCGTGAATGTATTCCTTCAGGTAATCGCACGGGGGCGCGATTCCCATAGCATATGTTGCACATCATTCCCTTCATTCAGGGAACATGAGTTATGGTGCATAACTTTCAGTTTTTAATCACCCACTGATTAAGTGTTTTCTGAATGACGTGCATCGGTACAGGCCTGTGACACACCCACTCGCTCTTCAATGGGATCTGACATTAGTGTTACGCACATTGATTAAAGCTCTGTTTGAGCCTTTATCCAATGTGCCACTTAAGTTTCTGTCTCTTAAAACTGCTCTGTTGCTAGTACTCACATCTGCTAAGAGAGTGAGTGATCTGTGTATGCTCTTTGTCAGTGCTGGGCAGCGCTAATCCAAAAATTAGTTCCGCTATTTCTAAAGCACTTATTGATTTATTTAGGTCCACAATTTCAAAAGCACTTATGTATTACCAATGCTAGCGGACGCTAATGCTAACACGCTAACCGCCATTTTGAACAGGGCAAATGGCGAAATACTTTTTTTAATCCAGCAGATTTGACCATTTGAACCGGTTAAGCTCAGAAAAACCTTGTGCTATAAAGTCACTGACTTTATAGCACAAGGTTTTTCTGAGCTTAACCGGTTCAAATGGTCAAATCTGCTGGATTAAAAAAATATTTCGCCATATGCCCTCTTCAAAATGGCGGCCGGCAAATGGCGAAATACTTTTTTTAATCCACCAGATTTGACCATTTGAACCGGCTAAGCTCAGAAAAACCTTGTGCTATAAAGTCAGCTAAGAAATATATTTTTTCTCAGCAAAGAAATAATTGTTTTTACCGTGTTTTCATGGAAAGTCCTTATCTTCTGTGGCCGTCGCGGCCGCCATTTTGAAGAGGGCAAATGGCAAAATACTTTTTAAAATCCAGACGCGTCGCGTAGGCCGCTGAGAAACATCCATAAGTTCACCCTCCATGTTAAAAACTCTTCGTCTGACTCTTCGAAAACAAGCAATAAGGCTGCAGAGTAACACACTGGCTGCTAACTGAGAGCGCTCGCTCTAGCAAAGAGACTGAGGGCAGTGGCGGATCTACCATTCAGGCGAATGAGGCCGTAGCCTAGGGCCGCCAATCAGCAGGGGCCGCCATTCAGCAGGGCCCCCAGCCGTCACCTACATCCCTAACATTGCTCCTGCTTGTTAATGTACGTTTAACATAAAAATAATTATAGTTACGATGAAAAATATCTTTAAAAACGCAACAGAAAAAACGGTTGAGTTCTGTACCCCCCTACTAAAATGGACTATTCCGTCATGCGTCATGACGTCACCCACTAATCCAGGAAGTGCTGTATGCATTGCTCGCTTGTTTGAGTGAGAAGGAAGCGGGAGACAGGAGACAGAAAAGCGGAGCTGAAAAACGTAAAAAGCGTCAAAAAACAATAACGTATGTTTCTTCACTACCGAAAGTGACAACCTTTTTTAATGGGTCGAATTCTAAAACTTCATCAACTGCTAATGATGGTCACGACTCGCGGCAGCGGCCCATTTAAAAGTGTGGCGGAACCGCCGCCGGACATCAGGATCCAGGAGGAAGTTAATGGCGCCGAGGCAGTGACTCAAGATGAAGATAAAGACGAGGATTCACAGCAAGATGAGGTACGAGTTTTAGAAATTATTTTGTAGGTTGGGTAAAAGAAATCCTAACAGTAATCAGCTGAGACAACCACTATTTTCACGTTTTCTTTCTGTATCAAAATATTAAAAGATATTCGACCTAAATCTTCTGACTTAAATAGGAGAGAGGGGATTATATATTTTACCTACTTTAGCTCTCTGCCCTGCTTGCTTAGTATACAGTATTATTAAATTATTCGGACTTTACATTGAATAGAATAGATCTAAAATATTCCACAGTTATCTATAAAAAAAATTCTCAACCATTTTACAAAATATTTGACTGTTAAAACTTCATCAGACTATCATTGTTTTGTTATTTGGTCCATAGTCCCTCCATTAAATACATTATAAAGCACAACTTATAGCTTTCAGAGTAATGCAAAAATGTGTTTTTTAATAATGACAGGTTTGCTTTGGACAGAAATGCCACTGTTAGTTTAAAACAACAGAATCAAAAGGCTAGGATTGCTAAATTAAAATGTTATCTAAAATGTAAAAATTGATATAAATGAAAAGTGACATTCCCTGATGCATGCTCAATAATCCAGGTGGAAAAATCTGTGACATTATTTGAGTCATTTAGTTTACAGTACGTCTTACAGTCTGTGTAAGTTTTAAGGTTTAAAAAGAAGTCAAAACTTTCAGTCTTAATTATGGAAACTTGGATAAATGAGAGCCTTCACATGTGTTAAATGTAATAATGTCTTATTTTTTCTTTTATTTCCTCCAACACTAACATTTGTTGTTTTTTTCAGATGCAGTCTTTAAACATGCATCATTAAAGACCAGAAACAAGACAGAAGACAACTTTCATAGAAGTCCAGCTGAATAATCAAGGTAATTCATGATCACTTAATGCTGTAAAAAGTGTCTCATGCCTGGACATCTTGCTGTTCATATCGAGCCAGTGTGTGAATTCATCTCAAAGTACCACATCTCAACTACACACACTCACTTTTCACATTGATCTAACAACTGTTCCCTGTTACAGAATATGTAATATAACGTTAAAAGAATTAAAGTTGTGAAAATCTTATAATTTAGGAAAATATATTTCTACTGTATTGCTCACATCTACCCTCTCTATTTGTTTGTGTTTATTTAGTGTTGTTGAATTTTGGTGTAAGACTTGATTTAGAGCCTTTTATTGCAATAATAAAACATCCATCCATCCATTTTCTTCCTCTTATCCGGGGTCGGGTCGCGGGGGTAGCAGCCTAAGTAGGGAGGCCCAGACTTCCCTCTCCCCAGCCACTTGGAGCAGCTCCTCTGGGGGAATCCCAAGGCGTTCCCAGGCCAGCCGAGAAACATAGTCCCTCCAGCGCGTCCTGGGTCTTCCTCTGGGTCTCCTCCCGGTGGGACATGCCCGGAACACCTCACCAGGGAGGCGTCCAGGAGGCATCCTAACCAGATGCCCGAGCCACCTCAACTGGCTCCTCTCGATGTGGAGAAGCAGCGGCTCTACTCCGAGTCCCTCCCGGATGACTGAGCTTCTCACCCTATCTCTAAGGGAGAGTCCAGACACCCTGCGGAGAAAACTCATTTCAGCCGCTTGTATCCGAGATCTCGTTCTTTCGGTCACAACCCAAAGCTCATGACCATAGATGAGGGTGGGAACGTAGATCGATCGGTAAATTGAGAGCTTTGCCTTTCGACTCAGCTCCCTCTTCACCACGACAGACCGGTACAGCACCCGCTTCACTGCGGATGCTGCACCTATCCGCCTATCGATCTCACGCTCCAGTTTTCCCTCATTCGTGAACAAGACCCCGAGATAATAATAAAACATGTTTTGCAAAAAGACTTTAAAGGATAGTTGTACCTTATTAAAGTAGAGAAAAAAAACAGTTGTTTTTATTGTCTAGTTCCCAGTATTAGACTATGAACATGAAAATCTTTGACCTTCAGGGCAGGGCCTAATGGTACATTTAGGCTGACTTGGGGGAGGGCCCCTTTACAAAGGTTTGCCTGGGGCCCCAAAATGTCTAAGTCCGCCACTGACTGAGGGGACGCTTTTTTGTCACGGACCACATCCGACGCTGACAGTATATGGTCTGTTAGCAGTCGTAAAAGCCTATAAATACGTTTTTTCGTTTTTACTGATAGATAATTAGTTATTATCGGTACTGCAATTTTTTTAAAAATAGCGCAAATCCGCTTATGAATTATAAAAGTTAGTCAAAACGCTGTTACGCTGACAAAAACGTTAGGTCCGCTGTAAGCGGATTAGCGCATTAGCGCTCCCTGGCGGTCGACGGCCCACCACTGCTCTTTGTTGCTCCCTCATGTTTGAGAATTCAACCTGATGGCAGCTCAGCCACATTAAGGCCTAATCCTGCCTTCATGCCGAAATGCATAAACAGCTATTTCAAATCAAAGACGATCAATATGAATGGTTTTCATCCTCTCCCATACGGGTCTGAGGAAGAGGCCAAGTCTTATTTACTCTGCCCTGTTCGTGCGTTCTCATGTTATGTGGCGTGCACAGCCACATTACGTCATTCACAGCGCCTGTTTGTCCTTTACAGAGACAGCTTGAGTGGACTTGACCTCTCAGCGTCTCTCTCACTGGTTGTGTGAAGCCATCTCAGAAGCCTAAAGAGCCAATGGGACAGAACCCCTGCATATCCTACGTGCACATTCCGCGAGGTCCATCTCGTCCTCAACAGCCCTGCATGGAGGAATGTCAGTCGATGACATATGCTCTGCAACAGCATGGTCATCTCCATGTTCTTTTATTCATTTTTATCTGCGTGATCAGAGGTGGGTAGAGTATTCAAAAAAATTACTCAAGTAAAAGTATTGTTACTTGAACCAAATATTACTCAAGTAAAAGTAGTGAGTAGGCATCCAAAAATTTACTTGAGTAAAAGTAATAAAGTACTTTGATTATAACCTACTCAAGTAGTGAGTAACTGCGGAGTACCATCTTGTGTCATTAAATTATAACATGCAAATGGATTTACAAGGAAACATAACTTTAATGAGACTGAACATACATTGTTATAAATAAAAACACAAAGGCAATACCAGCCAAAAGGATTTAGAAATAAACCACTTATCTTTTACATTGTTATAAATACAAATAAATAAAAAACACAAAGGCAACTGTATCCAAAATAATTCAGCTAAATACTGTAATAATAAACTTTCTGCAAAACCTTTTTTCTACCAGTTGGAACTCATTTTCTTACATTTTGACATCCTATAAATGGCACTAACTGTTTAAGTATAAACTGAAACAACTCTACACATCAAACAAAGGACTACCGGTATGTATTCCTGAACTTAATCAGTAGAACAACTGACAGCATAAACTCAGTGAAACATTACTCGATAATGTGACTGTTAGGCTTTAAGAATAGCTGGCTCTCAAGGTTTTTGCAGTGAAGCTGTGATCTCTTAGCAGTTAAAAGGAGACCTGCATGCACTTTGATATTTTCATTAATGAAAAGTGCGTTATAAATTGAATTAATTATTATTATTATTATTACTAAAGAGTCTCTCACAAGCTGCAGATGCTGGAAGACTTGTGCTGACTTTGAGTGACAATTGCTTGATTTGAGGAAAAGAGTGCAACAGATCCATCCCTCCAGTGGATGGACATGAAAGATACCTCTCCAACTCTCATGATTTTCTGGTCTAAATGGATCCAAATAAGTCTTCTTCATCAGAGTGGCTACTGTTTGTGCTGTTGTCATCATCAGCGTTAGTGTCCAAGTGATCCTTGATGTAGTCGAGACCTTTAAAAACATTTTTTGCAAAGAATTACTTCTGTACACTTATGCATTATTTATAGTACATGTATGTAATGTTTTGTTATGTGCACACACACACACTGATGTTTTTATATGTACCAGATTTTAAGATGTTCTCATCTGTAGTCCAGTTTGTTTTGAATTTAGGCAGGAGTATAGCTGCAGCAATGAGCTCAGGTTCTTTCATTATCTCAGCAAAACGTTTCTGAATCCCATCCAGCAGGGCATCGATGAGAGGTGCACACACTTTGCAAGATGATACCAGCTTCTTCAGATTGTCTTGCAACTGGTGTGGTGAAAAAACAGAATAAGAATATATAATTCACACATCAAACATTTCAGATAAACCTATTACATTTTCAAAGACATGCCAAGTTATTGAGTTAATAATAATAATTATTATGATTATCTAGTTTAATGATTTACTCTCATGAATTCAACAACTGGTTAACCCAGAGCGTTTAGAATACCACATTGTAAAGGGCCTATGGGATTAATAGTATAATACTGTGACGTTTATGTATTTTTGTTTGTTTCTTACTAGGCCTGTATGAATCAATTGTGTTCCACTAAGACACACTTAGGGGACTGTCGGTATGTGTAGCTACATCTTCCACCAACAGTCCCAAGTAGCAAATAGTTTGTTTTTAGCTAAATTAGCATATTGCTCATGTGTGCTCACACCGAGTGTGAACACGTTTTTAGTAATACACAGCATAACATTCAATAGTCACGTCAGACACAGTTTTAAAGTTATGCATGCTATTGTAATAGAGCAGACATCATTATACAAAAAAGTTAAAAATAAATGCAAACTTACCGCAACGTGTTTTCTCAAATTTGACGTTGAGTTCATGTAGGCTGAAATATCTTCAAGTTTTGACAGACACAGCTGACAGCGCATGATGTAACTGTTCTTTTTAGATGACTGTAAGGTGAACATTGCTCGTATGTGTGGCTAGGGGTGCTCTGCCTCCTCTTCGCCAGCTTCTTCTGTCGCCATTTTTTTAGGAACTGTCCGTCATTCTTTCTCTCATCAACCGAGTCCAGAATCTCAAACGTCACTCAACATGGCCTGCGCGGAGAGTTTGTTGTGGTCACGTGACTGGTTGGCTTCACTTGATTGGTTACATGTTAGGTGACAATAAGTTATGCAATAATTTTGTTGCAAATGTTTTTACATGCTTGAAACAAAAGTAACTGTAGCGATCGGCAGAAAGCCCATAGTAATGGAGTAAAAGTTGCGGTTTTCTCCCCTAAAATTTACTCAAGTAAAAGTATGTCTTTCACATTTAAACTATTCTCACAAGTACAATTTTCTCAAAAACTACTTAAGTAAATGTCACGGAGTAAATGTAACTTGTTCCTACCCACCTCTGTGCGTGATGTATGTGAGTTCTCCATGACCCATTCTGTTCTCAGAGTTTTATCAGAGTGAATTTGAATCCCTCATGGAACCTTTTATTCTGGGCTCACATCTGCCTGCGGGCAGGTTTGATGTAGGTTTCATCCATCCATCCATTTTCTTCCGCTTATCCGGGGTCGGGTCGCGGGGGTAGCAGCCTAAGTAGGGAGGCCCAGACTTCCCTCTCCCCAGCCACTTGGAGCAGCTCCTCTGGGGGAATCCCAAGGCGTTCCCAGGCCAGCCGAGAAACATAGTCCCTCCAGCGTATCCTGGGTCTTCCTCTGGGTCTCCTCCCGGTGGGACATGCCCGGAACACCTCACCAGGGAGGCGTCCAGGAGGCATCCTAACCAGATGCCCGAGCCACCTCAACTGGCTCCTCTCGATGTGGAGAAGCAGCGGCTCTACTCCGAGTCCCTCCCGGATGACTGAGCTTCTCACCCTATCTCTAAGGGAGAGTCCAGCCACCCTGCGGAGAAAACTCATTTCAGCCGCTTGTATCCGAGATCTTGTTCTTTCGGTCATAACCCAAAGCTCATGACCATAGATGAGGGTGGGAACGTAGATCGATCGGTAAATTGAGAGCTTTGCCTTTTGACTCAGCTCTCTCTTCACCACGACAGACCGGTACAGCGCCCGCTTCACTGCGGACGCTGCACCTATCCGCCTATCGATCTCACGCTCCAGTTTTCCCTCATTCGTGAACAAGATCCCGAGATACTTAAACTCCTCCACTTGGGGCAGGACCTCCTCCCCGACCCGGAGAGGGCACGCTACCCTTTTCCGGCTCAAGACCATGGCCTCGGATTTGGAGGAACTGATCCTCATCCCGGCCGCATCGCATTCAGCTGCAAACCGCTCCAGTGAAAGCTGTAGATCACGAGCTGATGAAGCCAATAGGACCACATCATCTGCAAAAAACAGAGAAGCGATTCTAAGGCCACCAAAACGGATCCTCTCAACACCTTGGCTGCGCCTAGAAATTCTGTCCATAAAAGTTATAAACAGAATCGGTGACAAAGGGCAACCTTGGCGGAGTCCAACTCTCACCGGAAACGAGCCTGACTTACTGCCGGCAATGCGGACCAAGCTCTGACACCGGTCGTACAGGGACCTAACAGCCCATATCAATGGGCCTGGTACCCCATACTCCCGGAGTACCCGCCACAGAACCCCCCGAGGGACGCGGTCGAATGCCTTTTCCAAGTCTACAAAGCACATGTAAACTGGTTGGGCAAACTCCCACGCACCCTCCAGGACCCTGTTGAGGGTGTAGAGCTGGTCTAGTGTTCCACGACCAGGACGAAAACCACACTGCTCCTCCTGAATCCGAGGTTCGACTATCCGACGGACCCTCCTCTCCAGAACCCCTGAATAGACCTTACCAGGGAGGCTTAAGAGTGTGATCCCTCTATAGTTGGAACACACCCTACGGTCCCCCTTTTTGAATAGGGGAACCACCACCCCAGTCTGCCAATCCAAGGGAACTGCCCCCGATGTCCACGCGATATTGCAGAGTCGCGTAAGCCAACACAACCCCACAACATCCAGAGCCCTAAGGAACTCAGGACGAATCTCATCCACCCCCGGAGCCTTGCCACCGCGGAGCTTTTTAACCACCTCGGCGACCTCCGCACCAGAGATTGGAGAGCCCGATCCAAAGTCCCCAGGCTCCGCTTCCTCAGTGGAAGACGTGCCAGTAGGATTGAGGAGGTCTTCGAAGTATTCCGCCCACCGACTCACAACATCCCGAGTTGAGGTCAACAGCACGCCATCCCCACCATAAATGGTGTTGGTCGCGTACCGCTTTCCCCCCCTGAGACGCCGGATGGTGGACCAGAATCGCCTCGAAGCCGTACGGAAGTCATTCTCCATGGCCTCTCCGAACTCCTCCCACGCCCGAGTTTTTGCCTCAGCAACCACCCGAGCCGCATGCCGCTTGGACTGCCGGTACCTATCTGCTGCTTCCGGGGTCCCACAGGCCAAAAAGGCCCAATAGGACTCCTTCTTCAGCTTGACAGCATCCCTCACCGCCGGTGTCCACCACCGGGTTCGAGGGTTGCCACCACGACAGGCACCAACAACCTTGCGGCCACAACTCCGATAAGCTGCCTCGACAATAGAGGCGCGAAACATGGCCCACTCGGGCTCAATGTCCCCCGCCTCCCTCGGAACGTGTTCAAAGCTCTCCCGGAGGTGGGAGTTAAAGCTCCGTCTTACGGGAGACTCTGCCAGACGTTCCCAGCAGACCCTCACAATACGTTTGGGTCTGCCAGGTCTGACCGGCATCCTCCCCCACCATCGGAGCCAACTCACCACCAGGTAGTGGTCAGTTGACAGCTCCGCCCCTCTCTTCACCCGAGTGTCCAGGACATGCGGCCGCAGATCAGATGAGACGACAACAAAGTCGATCATTGAACTACGACCTAGGGTGTCCTGGTGCCAAGAGCACATATGGACACCCTTATGCCTGAACATGGTGTTCGTTATGGACAATCCATGACGAGCACAGAAGTCCAACAACAGAACACCACTCGGGTTCAGATCAGGGGGGCCGTTCCTCCCAACCACACCCCTCCAGGTCTCACTGTCATTGCTCACTGTCATTGATGTAGGTTTATTATTTATTATCAGTCACAGTTCATGATCACTGTTGGTTCTGATTGTTTATAAATAAAGTATTGACCTGTTCTGTTCATAGTTCTCGGTAACAGGTCTGTTCCCGGAGATTTTTGGTTCACCCGCCAGAGTCCCCTTTTTCCCTCTAACGTGCTGTTGAACAACCAGACACATAATAAAACTGAGCAATCATTTTTGTTTTACGCTGCTCCTTATTCAGCAGCTGGAATGTGCCTGTTCAGCCTGCAGAGCAGGTCTGCAGGCTTATTATCCCAGTCCTTCTCTGATGTGCCATGATGTGCGGAATGCATAATTACACATGTAGGAGGTTGAGTAATAGGATGTATGGTGCGAGCAGGTGCTTCATGCTGGTGTCTGGATAAACCCAGTGAGGCATAGACCATATCCTGCTTCGCCCTTAATCCAATAGCGATAGCTCCTAAAGGGCGGAGCTCATCCGAAATAGAACATTGGTTACGTATTGTAACCCCAGATTCTATGAGTATGAGCATAGCCCTCTAGGCTGTGGGTCTCATTGGTTCCTGAATGGCTGAATGAAAAGCTATTTGGGAGCCATTTGTCCCGTGTCAACGTATTATATACACATGGGACGGGGCCCACACAGTAGGTGGGCGTGGACTAAAAGGTTTCAGTGTGCACTATGCGCAAAGGGAATTATCCAATAGCGGCAGCCCCTAAAGGGCTACGCTCATACTCATAGAATCTGGGGTTACAATACGTAACCAACGTTTTTTGTTTTTGTCTGGGAACAGATTTGTACAGTGACACAACCAGGCTGACTGCAGGTAGGCTTTAAGCCATTCATTGAAAGCCCTTTATCTAATGTCTATTTGCCATTTCTGACTGATATGCCTCTCAACTTTTTAAAGTCTTTGTTTGTGAAAAAGCCTTCAGCTGACTGTGTATTCTAAAAGTAGTGCTGGACGATAATTCAATAACGATAAATATCGCGATATACTTTTATTCAATAACGATGATATGAAGTTTAAGCATATTTTCGATATTTCGATAGGATTTTACAACTTTTCACTGACGTTTTTCTCTTTCTGTTCGGAACGCGCCCGGACAGAAAAAGCTGTGACACAAAACGTGCGTGGTGACGTCGTTGTTACGCAGCGCTCAGTCCAGCAGCAGACGTTAGCGGTAGCAGGCTAAAAGCTAAGCTAGTCTCCAAAGCGTGTTGTTTTCGCTTCAAAACGAGTCAAACGAGTGCTCATGACCGTCAGAATGTGACTGAACAAAGTTTCACAAGCGAAGAGAAAGCAGACGACATCACTGATGAGAGGAAAGACTAATTCGTCGGTGTGGACGTAGTTCGGTTTTGTTAAACTGCAGGTTTCTTCTGCAGCGAGTCCTACTCGGTTTCTTTATTTTTCAAAACGTGACGGAGTCGTTCTAACTAGCTGTGGAAACATCTACTTGTTTAATCTGAAGAGTTTCCACTCGATAGAATATGATGAGAGTCAGAAGATGAAGAATAAAGTTTGAGCCAACGTTTCCCTGAAACTACGACGTAAACAAACAGCCCCAGCGCGACATGTTTTTTTTTTATTGAAAATAAAACAGATTCATCAGAATAAAAAGAAAGAAAAACACTGAATGAAAAGGTGCAGAAAGACGAAAATAGTGTTATAATATCTGCCCCTTGTTTAAAAAATACAAAATAACTACAAACAACAACCTTCACTTCACCTGCACCACACCTTCCCAACAACTTTGATTTAATCATCTTTTAAAACATATAAATAGTTTTATAAATGTTTATGATGATATCAAGTCAACACAATCCTGTTTCCTGATTTACAACTCAGCTCCTTCACACTAGTTCTAAATGAAGATTTTACAAACATTTACATTCCCTTCAGGGTTTAATAACTTTTTAAACAAAATGTAATTGAATATTTGGGGGTAATATTTTTTTTAGTTTTATACATGACTTGTAAAATACTATGTTCAACCAAATCATAACATTTTAATAATTTCAATTGATGAAATAATATATTTGTTGGGTGACCATAGCACTTCCTAATAATAATTCTTACAGCTCTTTTTAGTAAAATAAAAATAGGATTTGTAAAAGTTTTGCATGCTTTTCCCCAAACTTCAATACAACAGATTAAATATGGAACAATCATTACATTATACAATATATTCAAAACTTTGTCATTCAAAAACTATTTTACTTTATACAATAATGTAATTGATTTTGTTATTTTTATTCTTAAGTAATTTCCATGAGATTTCCATGTCAGCTTCTCATCAATAACGACACCCAAAAGTTTTATTTAATTAACTATGAATTTCAATGCTGTAAATTTTAAAGTTCTTGTTTAAAGTTAAAACTATTAATATTGACACAGTTGAGAATTTTATGCCAAGAAAGTTCATGCTCAATAATCCAGGTACCAAATCCAATAATTCTCAGTTGGGTCATCTGGAAACTGGATGGAGGATGGAGGGTGAAACGTTTCTATAAAAAAACTGTCCATGACCCGACAGAATTATTGGGTTGAGAATTTTATGTTTATTTGATGGTGATTTCCATCTTTTTGGAGGCTAAATACAAATACAAGGTGAACATCAATTTATTTGTATAGTTTATAGTTTTTTTTAGGCTTTTATATTGTTTATATCGATATCGAATTATATCGATATCGACCGAAATTAAGAACTATATCGTGATAACAATTTTGGCCATATCGTCCAGCCCTATCTAAAAGTGGGAACTGGTGAGTTTGTTTCAGGAGCTAGCATGCTAATGCTAGGCTTTATCTAATGCCTATATTATTATATTGCCATTCCTGAATGATATGCCTCTCAACTTTTAGAAGGCTCTGTGAAAAAAACTTCAGCTGACTGTGTATTCTAAAAGTGGGAACTGGTGAGTTTTTTTTTTCTTTGTTTGTTTGTGGAGTTAGCATGCTAGTGCTAGCCTGTGTTGTACTCTGTGATGGCTACATTTATTTGAATTTGCTTATGAAAAAAAGTATCAAACATTAATAATTTTATATACTAAATGTCAATGATGGTGTTATACTATTTCTGAACACTTTGTATTGATCTGGAGAATGAAAACAAAGCCTCTTCCAAGTAACTAGCTCCAACTAAAACATTTAAGGTACACTGATATGGTGAAATGCTATATGTACTAATGTTCAATATTAGGACCTTTAATATTAGGAATATTTAAGAGAACCGGTACTCAAAAAAATGTGCTTGATTGTCATGATTCACGCTCTGTTTAGCCATAGTTAAGTTTAGTTTAGTCATGACCCTGCCTTTAGTTATATTCTATCGTCACAGTATTTATTCTCTATCTAGTCCATGTAATAGTTTTCCTATTATAGTCAAGTTTATCATAGTTTTGTCATGTCATGTTCACAACAGTTACATTATCATTGTTTTCTCCGCCCTCATGCCCAACACCTCGTTAACGATCATTGCTCTCACCTGTTTGTTCTTGTATATAAGCTCCAAGCCCACAGTCAGTCCTTGCCAGATTTATGAATGGTTTTGCCTAGTAGTTATCCAGCGCCCATGTCTTGTCTCGTCTTGCTCGTTACGACTCTAGTTTGGTCTCTTGGTTTCACGTCTCTTGCCTCAGCCCCCATCGGTACTTCTACGGACTCTGCTCTTCTGGTTTTGACTTCTGCTCACGTTATTGGACTCCTATTTTCTGCCTCTCTCCTTTTCGGACCTGTTCAGCTATCTGCCTTACGGACTCAGACCCAGGACAGCCCTTCATGACCACGAGATAAGCCTGCTCCTCCTAACATTATTTGCCTCTCTGATTATCTGTGTATGACCCTGCTTCGGAACAGGGAAAAAACCCTTTATGTGAAACTGCACACGAAGACTCAAGGAAACACGGAAGTAAATCTGGTCTATGTCACCACCGGTCTACGTCACTAAGGAATCCCCTTTGGACCAGAAACAATCTAAGAAGATTAGTGTTTTTATTCAATATAAAAACATCTACTGGTACCTTTTCAAGTCTTATCGCTAATATTATCATCTCTTGTGCATAGCTCCAGTTACCAGTGACAATACGGACCCATTCCAGCTTTCAGTTTCTTAATAAAATTGTTAAAACTTTCTCAGTGTTCGGTGTATTAGTGAAACTCAAAAACCCAGTCTTGACATTGATTCTATTTATAGTATGTACTTGTATTGCTATAATAATGATAACAGAATGTGAGCATTAAAGGCCATATACCTGTATTTTTAATTGTGATAAATAAGTACATTAAAATTGAATTAAAAAAATAGATAAATAAAAAATACACAAATTAATTTATATAGTATTTCTTATGTTTATGATTACAGATTACTGCAGAAATATTCCATATATACTACAAAGTACACTGTGAAACATTCTTTGTAAGTTACAACTCAAATGACTGATTTAAGCTGACTCTCCAAACACTGAATAACTTCAGCATTGCCAAGAAGATGTCCTGTGGGAGGACAGAGACTGAGTCTATGGTCACTGATGTCCTGAAGATGTTCTGTGGGAGGACAAAGGCTGAGGCTGTGCTCACCAATGTCTTGTGTCCAAATGTAACAGAAGAAGTGATCCAAAAATTGCAAAGTGAAAGCAGCCCACTCCCATTCTCTCTTCACACTAATGCTTCAAACAAGGTGAAGATGAACCACGTTTTATCAATGATAGTTATATACAAATGGATATAACTGATATATACAAATAAATACATGAAAAAAAGTGGACTAATGTGCAATAATTTTATATACTAAATGCAGTGGTGTCAAAAGTATTCACATTCATTACTCAAGTAGAAGTATAGATACTGGGATTTAAAATTACTTCTGTAGAAGTAGAAGTATCAACTCTAGCTTTTTACTCAAGTAAAAGTAAAAAAGTACTGGTTTCAAAACTACTTAAAAGTATAAAAGTAAAAGTAGCGTAAGAAAAAGCAACAACAAAGACAAATGCTTAGGCTGCACCACACATACTATTGTATACAACCCCACCTCCCCCACAAAAATCATTTTTTTAGACTAGATTATATTATATTGTTAATGTTGAAAAACTAGGGGTGCACTAAGCTACCTGTCTTAACTGCATATATGCCCATTGAAAATAGACACATTTAAATGCAAATTTAAATATATTAAAATAACCATACTGTATAGGGGTATTATTGAGCATTTGCCTGCAGTGTGAACGTAGTCTATGAAGTAAAACTTTGTTAAGTTCAGTGAAAACTCTGACAGAAAGAAAATATGTTTTAAATCTGAATAAAAAAGAGAAATAATGTTAGCAAGCAAACCCAGAGCATGTAGCTAGTTCCATGGCTAGTACCTCCTAACCATAGAAAACATTATACAACATTAGTATGTTACTAGGTCACTAGAAGTCAGTAATCAACTGATAAAAAAAACAAAAACTTTCAGCTTACCTCAATATTAGGCATGTAACGAGATCTCGTTGTACGAGATCTCGCGATATTAAACTCCCGCGATATCTCTCGTTGAGAGGTAACGTTGTCTCGCGAGACGCTAATGCTAGCGCTAGCAGAGCCCCTAGCAAGTCAGCGTCACGGACAGCATGGCTTCGCCGGATGAAGTTGCTATAGAAGACGCCCCAACTACTGATGGAGGGTCCCGGTGCCGCAGACGCCTCTACATTGATGGAGGGTCCCGGCGCTGCCGACGCTGCCCCGGATGTAAAGACACACGCGTAAACACCGGTGTGACCGGTGTTGCCAGATAGAGTCCCACCCACCCAAAGCACTCTTTACCCGCAAAAGTCAGAAGGAAAATCGCGGTGAACCGCCCAATCTGGCAACACTGGTGAGTGACGACGGCTGCTGATGCGGATATTTATGTTCAATTTTTGGAAAGTCCTGCGTGAATATCTATATTCTACAAAAAAAAAAAACGGCAAAATGAAAGAAAAGTAACGAGGCTATTTTTAAAAAGTAAGGAGTAGAAAGTACCAGTAATTGCGTGAAAATGTAAGAAGTAGAAGTATAAAGTAGGCTGAAAAATAATTACTTTACTAAAGTATAGATAACTAAAATTTGTACTTAAGTAAAGTAACGAAGTATTTATACTTCGTTACTTGACACCTCTGACTAAATGTCAATGATGGTGTTATACTATTTCTGAACACTTTGTATTGATCTGGAGAATGAAAACAAAGCCTCTTCCAAGTAACTAGCTCCAACTAAAACATTTAAGGTACACTGATATGGTGAAATGCTATATGTACTAATGTTCAATATTAGGACCTTTAATATTAGGAATATTTAAGAGAACCGGTACTCAAAAAAATGTGCTTGATTGTCATGATTCACGCTCTGTTTAGCCATAGTTAAGTTTAGTTTAGTCATGACCCTGCCTTTAGTTATATTCTATCGTCACAGTATTTATTCTCTATCTAGTCCATGTAATAGTTTTCCTATTATAGTCAAGTTTATCATAGTTTTGTCATGTCATGTTCACAACAGTTACAGTATCATTGTTTTCTCCGCCCTCATGCCCAACACCTCGTTAACGATCATTGCTCTCACCTGTTTGTTCTTGTATATAAGCTCCAAGCCCACAGTCAGTCCTTGCCAGATTTATGAATGGTTTTGCCTAGTAGTTATCCAGCGCCCATGTCTTGTCTCGTCTTGCTCGTCTTGCTGTTACAAATGTAACAGAAGAAGTGATCCAAAAATTGCAAAGTGAAAGCAGCCCACTCCCATTCTCTCTTCACACTAATGCTTCAAACAAGGTGAAGATGAACCACGTTTTATCAATGATAGTTATATACAAATGGATATAACTGATATATACAAATAAATACATAATCAAANCTGAGACGAGCCGGTCTGAGAAGCCCAGTCCTCACCTCGTTCTACAGGTGTGCAGTGGAGAGCGTCCTGTGCTCCAGCATCAACGTGTGGCATGGAGGCTGCACAGTTGCAGAGAGAAAAGCTCTGCAGAGAGTGGTGAAGGCTGCACAGAAGTCTGTGGGAGTCAGTCTCCCCACCATCACAGACATTTACACCTCCAGATGCAGAAAAAGAGCCACCTGCATCATGAAAGACCTCACTCACCCAGCACACTCACTCTTTGCACCACTCCCCTCGGGACGGAGGTTGAGGAGCATCAAATGTAGAACCACTAGACTGAGAAACAGCTTCTACCCTGAGGCTGTCAGACTCATGAATAAATAAATAATAAGAATAAACACTGCAAAATGTCACATCATACTGATACTGTACTGATCTGTTTCTTGTTGCTGCGTTCATCTGTGACCATCTGCTCATGTTCGTGCTGCTGTTTATAATGATGTTTTTCTACTACATTAGGGCTTAGTGTATTACTAGCTGATGTGATGTCTCTCTTAGTTAATCCTAGATGTTATTATTGTATTTCTCTTGCATTTGTTGTTGGATGTAACTGGGACCCTGTGTACATAATCTCGTTTTCAACACATGTACTACATGCGGTGCAAATGACAATAAATTCTCTCTGACTCTGACTCTGACTCTGATCTGCCTCACGAACACGAACCCAGGACAACTCTTCACGACAACAAATTAAGCCTGCCTCCTCTAACATTATTCGCCTCTCTGACTACCTGTGTATGACCCTGTTTCGGAACCAGGAAAACCCCCTTCGTGTTAAACTCTGCACAAAGGATCAAGGAAAACATGGAAGTGAATCTGGATTACGTCACAACCGGCCCACGGCACTAAGGAATCCCCTTCAGAACAGAAACAACCTAAGAAAGGTTAGTGTTTTTATTTAATATAAAAAACATCTGCCTTTTCAAGCCCTGTCACTAATATTATCATCTCTTATGCAGAGCTCCAGTTGCCAGTGATGATTCGGACCAGTTCCAGTTAAAAAAAAAAAAAGTTAAAACTTTCCCAGTGTTTGGTTTATTAGTGAAACTCAAACATCCATCCTTGACACTTTGCCTTTTGACTCAGCTCTCTCTTCACCACGTCAGACCGATACAGCGCCCGCTTCACTGCTGACGCTGTACTTATCCACCTATCAATCTCACGCTCCAGTTTTCCCTCATTCGTGGACAAGACCCCGAGATACTTAAACTTTTCCACTGGCCCCGTCTCATTTTGGAACAACAAAGTACTTGCTGAAGTAACCTTTGTTTATCTTGTGAGCAAGGACAGCTCTGACTACACCTTTCTGTAGCATTGAGCAAATTTCCTCTCTCAGAACAGGAGCGCAAGCCTGTGATATTGTTGAGGTAATCACCCCGGAAAAGGGTGGTGGCCATTTGGAGAATTGCAGCCTGTAACGGTGAGTTATGGTCGTCATGACCCAGTGACACGGGTTGCACGCCGCCCAGGCTTCTGCCTGTGCAACGAGCCTGGAGGGCATGTTCACCGTGGGCTTTACATGTTTCAGGTGGGATGGGGGTGAGCAAGCGGACCCTCCCAACCAGATAGACTGGGGGAGCCGCCGGCCCTCCGTGGGAGGTAGAGAGTCTGTCTGTGACAGACAGACCTATGCCCTCCCGCGCAGGCTCATTGGGCCCCCTGACTGATAGTGTATTATTAGATGGGAGTGGCCAGCTGAGTGCCCCGGCTCCCCTTGCTTTATATTGACACATTTTGCATTTAAAAATGGTGGGTTTTTTCCTTTAATGCTAACTCGGGACACAGAACACTTTGGACATTTTGAGACTTTATTGTCATGTGCAAACAACAATTACTCTTTATTACACAAACATTTGAGCAATTTTGTGTGTTTAAACTTTCTGAGCCAGTTAGTTATGGTTTCTTTAGCACATTTATTGGTGATAAAAGTTCGGCTCTCCATTTTCCCTCTGGGTGGAGACGCCTGAAAACGTGGAGAAACAGCTCTGGTTCAGGTTGGCTTCTGCTTTCTGTCATGGCCCCTGGAGGAAGTTCTGGGTTGGCCCGTTTGACGTGGCACGAACCTGTGCTTCGACCAGGCCTGGTTAGCCTGAGATAGGTGTCCATGCTGTTCTGAGGTGGGATTCAACCGTTGCTCCCGGTTGAGCGTCGGCCTCTTATGCGTCGGACGTCAAGTGTTTTTATCAGCCATCTCGGCATGCCATGAAGGCTGGGATGGGGGGGTGGGAGACACCCGGTGCACACCCTCTCATGATAAGGTTCATGAAGGGCGTATTGAGGAAGAGACCTCCCAGCAGGACTTTGACCCCTGATTGGGATCTCCAATTGGTCCCCAGTGCTCTCTGTGAGCCCCCAGATAGATTTCCTATCTTATAAGAACGCCCTGCTCCTGACTCTTTGCTCAGCGAAACAGGTGGGTGACCTACACGCTTTATCTGTGCATCCAATGTGTACCAGGTTTGCCCCTGACGGGTCAAAGGTCACCCTACGACCTAATATTGCATATGTCCCAAAGGTTCTAACTTTGAATCCCAGAAGTCTGGACTTTGAACTCTCTTCATTTCCTCCTGCTCCTGTCCTCATTGAGGAACAGAGGAGACTGAGAGCACTCTGTCCCGTTAGGGCTTTAAGTGCTTACATTATAAAAAAAGGCGGATTGAGAGCCTGTCAAAGCAGAACCTCTCACACTGGGTGACTGAGGCCATTAAACTGGTGTACAGTAGCAAAGGTCAACAGGTTCCCTCTGGGGTACGTGCCCACTCTACTCGAGGCTTGGCTGCCTCGTGGTCACTGTTCAAGGATGTACCCATTGCAGACATCTGTGCAGCTGCGAACTGGAGCTCAATGAACACGTTTGCAAAACATTACAGTTTGGACGTTACTGCCTGTGACGTCACTCAGGCTGTCCTCTCTAACACACAGTAGAGAGCGGCCGAGAGATGCCTAATGTATAAAGGCGGAAGTTCTCACAAGCATGCATTTTACTGAGCATTTCAAGGGCGTGAATGAATTACGTTCCCATAGCAATAGTGTTGCACCGAGAGACCTGACTGATAAGGGAACTGAAAGTTATGCACCATAACTCATGTTCCCTGAAGGAAGGGAACGAGGTGCAACACAGTTGGCCCTTTTCAATGCTGAAGCTCGGTGAAGTGCACTTGGAGAAAGTAGGATGGGCGTCCGCGTCTTAAGTACCCAGAGGGCGGGGTCTCTGGGGTGACGCTGACGCCCCCTGCCGTAAAGGCGTGAATGTATTCCTTCAGGTAATCGCGCAGGGGCACAATTCCCATAGCAATAGTGTTGCACCTCATTCCCTTCCTTCAGGGAACATGAGTTATGGTGCATAACTTTCAGTTTCAATAGGGCATGTTATTTTCAAGAAGGGACTTCAAGTCACTCTTTCTATCAGGATACGTTTTTGCAGAAACATTTAAGGTGTTTGCTTTTCTAACAGAACTGGCCAGCTGATCCTCAGCTGAGCAATAGGAGCAAGATGAGAGTATTTTAGTTCAGAACTGAGAGATGACTTTCGTTAAGCTACTATAACAACAAATACCTTACCATCTTGTAGACTATACATCAGATTTAGTCAAAATTACTGCATTAAATGTTTTAGTGTAAGTTTTGATGTTATTTTTTGCATGGTAGCTTTGCCATTCAGTTCACAAAACATTTAGCACAAATAATTGACTAGACAAAAAAGAAATTGGTGGGAGGAAAAAAAGGATGAATTTGGATTATTTTAGCCACCCCGTAACTGATAGGTAATAGAGGTTGAACCCTATTACGACTGTTTCAGTCAAATTACAGGGTTCCATAATTTTTCCTCATAATATTTTGTCTACATTGTTGAACTGGAAGTTATTTTTCAAAGATGTTAACATGGAAATGAATAAAATTGGTGGAGCATTTACACCAAAGAAAAATAATTATAATAATATACTGTTTACTTGTTATTATATAAGTTTCTTTCTTCAACGTTGACCTTTATATTTATATCACAAATAATCTCACATTTGCTAGTAAAAAGAAAAAAAAAAGCCTCTTGATGCTCAAACCACTTGTGATTCATCTATTCAAGCAGTTCTGCCTTTGGAACAGATACACTCTCCGCTCTGTGACCTTCACTGGACTTGCGTTGGTTTCAGGGCTGTGATTTTTAGGTCCCCACTGTGTTTGGTGTGGATGCCTGCGGTACGGTGGCCCCAAGGTGTAAATCAACAACATTGGAAAAAACGGAATTACATTTGAAAAAACACAACAAAAACAACAAAAACACAACGACATTTGAAAAAACAGAATTACATTTGAAAAAACGAAATTACATTTGAAAAAACACAACAACATTTGAAAAAACGGAAGTGGCCAAAGCGGAAGTAGAAAAAAACAAATTACATTAAGCCAAACCGGAAGTGGCCAAAGCGGAAGTAGAAAAAAAACAAATTACATTAAGCCAAACCGGAAGTGGCCAAAGCGGAAGTGGCCCAAATCACATTAGGAAAAAAACGGAATTACATT
>JBBPBX010011276.1:44541-56289 GCA_038048925.1 Garcialebias charrua | reverse complement strand
TGAGCCCCCTTCTGTTCACTCTGCTCACATATGATTGTACAGCCACACTTCCAGGCTGTCATATTGTTAAGTTTGCAGATGATACAGCGGTGGTGGGATGCATTACAAACAATGATGAGTCCAGCTACAGACAGGAGGTGGAACACCTGGAGAGCTGGTGCAAAGAGAACAATCTTCACATGAATGTGAAGAAGACAAAGGAGATGATTGTGGACTTCAGAAGGAACAAACACACCCATGCCCCACTGAAAATAGGTGGGTCTGCAGTGGAAGTGGTCTCCAGCTACAAATACTTGGGTGTACACATGAATGATAACCTCAGCTGGAGCAACAACACCACCAGCCTGATCAAGAAAGGTCATCAGAGACTCTACTTCCTCAGACGGCTGAGACGAGCTGGTCTGAGCAGCCCAGTCCTCACCTCCTTCTACAGGTGTGCAGTGGAGAGCATCCTGTGCTCCAGCATCAACGTGTGGCATGGAGGCTGCACAGTTGAAGAGAGGAAAGCTCTGCAGAGAGTGGTGAAGGCTGCACAGAAGTCTGTTGGAGTCAGTCTCCCCACCATCACAGACATTTACACCTCCAGATGCAGGAAAAGAGCCACCTGCATCATGAAAGACCTCACTCATCCAGCACACTCACTCTTTGCCCCACTCCCCTCAGGACGGAGGTTGAGGAGCATCAAGTGTAGAACCACTAGACTGAGGAACAGCTTCTACCCTGAGGCTGTTAGACTCATGAATAAATAAAAATAAAATAAAAAATAAACACTGCAAAATATCACATCATACTGATGCTGATCTGTTTTCTTGTTGCTGTATTCATCTGTGTTCATCTGTGACCATCTGCTCATACAAACTCATGTTCGTGCTGCTGTGTATTACTAGTTGATGCTTTTCTTAGTTAGCTGTGTATTACTAGTTGATGCTTTTCTTAGTTAGTTCTAGATGTTATTACTGTTTTTCTCTTTCATTTGTTGTTGGATGTAACTGGGACCTCGTGTACATAATCTCGTTTTCATCTCATGTACCACATGCGGTGCAAATGACAATAAAGACTCTCTGACTCTGACTTTGTGTGTGGTTGTGAGCATGCATAAGTGAATAAGGTTCCTCCAATAGAACATTTAGTAGCGACTGTGAAGCATCAGAGACCCGTCCCCCCAAAGCCCGAGACAGACGAAGGGGCGATCAAAGCCCAAGACCCCAGGAAGGACCCCGAGCCCAGAGTCCCCAGGACCACCCGAACAGGACGAGCCACTCGTCCACTCCCCAGATCCGACCAAGTGGAAGAACCGGACGAACCCCACCAGGGACCACACACAATGACCCCCCGGGGTCAACAGCGACAATACACAGGCCCCCGCCGGAGCCCGCTGCACCGACGTAGCCCCAGGGCCGGTCACCGAGGCTCGGGCACCGGGGACGCCCATCCCTCAGGTCCAGACCTGACAGGACCAGAGGACCCGAGCCCCACCAGGCAGCCACCAGGCCGAGCTGACAAACGCCCAAGCGCCCAGCCCCAGATAGTGAGGGCCCCAAGCACGCCCGTAGGCAGAGGAACACCCACCAGGGGGCCACGTGGCAGGAGCGCGACACTGGGTAGCCTCAGAAGTATCAGAGAGGGGGCAGTCCAAGTCCCAGCCTGACACTTAAACATTCATACACAGACACACTCATTCAGACCCACCCTCATCCTCACCCTCAGTCACAGAAAGACAAACAATAACGACACGCTCCATTCATAATCCCGATGCACACTCTATACCCCCTAGGTCCAAGACATGTACCTGCTCCCTACATGGGGCAGCCCACATCCAAACCCAGGAGGTAGACCCATTCATTCTGGGGTGGAGAGCAGCAGACGTCCAAGATCCGGCACACCCCGCGCCCCGACGACAGGACAGGACACCCGAGTCCAAGCAGCCCCAGAGGGAGCGCACTGCCAGCCCCGCCCACGGCGAACCCGCAGGCCCCGAACCCCCCCACACCCCAGCACAACCCCTGACGGCCCACCCCCAGAATGTCCGCAAGGCAACCAGGGGGTAAGAGAAAAATAAATAAATAATATATAAATAAATACATAAATAAATAAAATTGAAATTAACAAATCAAGACCCCGACACACACACCCCCGCCCCCAAATGTACTGTTGGTGAGTGTTGTTGTAAAGTGTATTTAAAAGGGAAAGAGAAGGAGCAAAGGCTAGCATTATACCAGTTTCCCCTCCACTCCAACTCTAACCCAGGCCCTAATTGTCTAGATGCATAATGTTGAGTGAGCATAGGCATGGGGGCGAGATTGATGTCATCCCGCCACCCATAGCCATAGTGCTCACTCCATTCCCTATATGTGACTTTTATGAAGATGTTTATGAATGAATGTCTAAAGTGTATATAAAATTGAGTCCCAGGTGCTCTTAACAACAGAGATGTAAAACCATTGCAGCACACCCGAGACCCAAATTCCCTACATGTATTAATTTAAGATGAAGAGGGCGGAGGTGCGTGTTGAGGGATGGGGAGAAAAATATCTGCAGGAACAGTGCTCCCACAGCGAGTCAGCTCCCCCGCTGACCCTGCTTACCCCCCCAGCTCGCCAAGGTCCACCCAAGGAGCGAGGTAAAGGAAACACCTCTCCGACCGCCAGGACATTGAGCCAAGACCAGAGAGGGACACGGCCCCGAGGGCCGCCAACAGCAGAACCAACAGCCCACACCCACCAGGGCCGCCACGACCCCTGCGAACCGCAGTCAGCCCGCCGTCCAAGAGGACACAAAATCCCACATGGACGACACGGCCAAGAGCGCCCGCCCAACCGTCGACAGAGCCAGGAAGCACCAAGAACAGGCCCCAACCGGGGCCCGCACACCGGCCAAGTATAGTCCAAGACCATCATCCAGGACATCCACTTAATCCCCACCCCAGAAGAAATACTATACCCACCCTTCATATTAACAACTTTCAAAACACATAACACATTAGACACCCAGGCTGGGTTTGCCCGCTCCCTCCCATTGGCCACCAGTCACGCCCCCAGACACCCACCCCCCAGCATATGAACCCCAACCCACCAGCGAGCCGAGAGCCCCCGGCCAGAGCTGGGCACCAGAGCGCCAGCCAGCCCATAGCCCGGCGACCCGCCCGCCAGAGCCCAAGACCCCCGACCCCCACCAGGCCCAAGCCCGGGGACGACGCGCCCCCAGAGTCCCAAGCCCCCGGCACCCACCCCGAAACCACCCCAGCACAGCCGGGTCACCGACCGGCGACCCATGACCGCCGCCACCGACCACCCGAGGGCCCGCATGCCGCCCCCAGTAGATGTCCCCCAGAACCCCCCCGGTCCTCCCCAGGTCGAAGACGAGGTCCTCCCCGCCCAAGCAGCCCTAACCCCCCGGCGCCCCAAACCCCAACCTCCCCCTCCAGTCCCAATGCCCCACAAGGCCACATCCCAGACCCCCCACCCTCACTACGTAACGGAGCCGATCAAAGAATGCCAAATAGGTTGATCCAATGTGTCGGCAGATGCTGTTTCAAGACTAATATGATCTAACAGAAGATTTTTATACTGATTAACGCTAAGATTATTTTTATTTTTCCAATTTACGAGTATGGTTTTCTTTGCGATGCATAAGGCAGTGAAAAGCATATAGGATGTATTTTTTTCTAGTATAACATCTTCAAAGATACCCAATAAGCAAACAGATGGAGAGAGTGGGATATTAATTTTCAAACATTTAGACAAGTCTTCACATACCTGTACCCAGAACCTCTGAACGGATGGACAGAACCAGAGCGCGTGAATATAATCATCAGGTGTATTACTTATGCACTGTGAGCACTTGTTAGATGGTATAAAGCCCATCTTAAACATTCGCTCCCCTGTATAATGTACTCTATAGAGAACCTTATATTGTATTAATTGTAAATTGGAGATTCTAGTCAATTTAAAAGTATTTGAACATACTTGAGACCAAATTTTTTGTTCAAAGTTGATTGATAAATCTGACTCCCATTTTTCAACAGGTAGTGCTATCGAGTCATCGATCCTAGACAATTTTTTGTATATTTTAGATAATAATTTGGGTGGTTGAAAATTAATAAACTCTAACACACATGTTGGTGTTTCCAACAATGTTTTATTAAGCTTAAATTTCTTTTTTACAATTGACTTAATTTGTTGGTATTGTAGGAAATATTTATTATCAATGTCATATTGTATTATTAATTTATTAAATGGAATAAAGTCTATACCCTCAAATATGTGTTCCAGACATTCAATACCTTTCATTCTCCAACCTGGGAAATTTAACATATTATTTTCTTGTTGAATGTCAGGATTGTTCCAGAGAGGTGTATGTCTACATGGGAGTAGTGAAGACTTTGTCATTTTCAGATACTCCCACCATGCTGTCAGAGATGAGCTAATATTGATGCTCTTAAAGCAGACATGTCTTTTTAAATCTGTACTGATAAATGGTAGATCTGAAATCCTAATATTATTACATAAAGTTTGTTCTATATCTATCCAAGTTTCATCTAGTGCATTCGGTTTTAACCACTTTGATATATATTGTAATCTGTTTGCTAAATAGTAGTAATAAAAGTTTGGAAGTTCTAATCCTCCGGTATCTTTAGATTTTTGTAATGTTTTTAAACTAATACGCGGAGTTTTATTGTTCCAAAGGAATTTAGATATAGAAGAGTCCAGGGACTTAAACCATTCATTTGAAGGTTTATTTGGAATCATTGAGAATAAATAATTTATTCTCGGCAGCACCATCATTTTTACTGAGGCAACTCTTCCCATAAGTGATATGGGTAGAGATCTCCATCTAGTAAGATCGTCTTCAATTTTCTTTAATAGTGGGATATGATTTAATTTTATTAAATCCTCCAATTTAGGAGAGATATTAACACCTAAATATTTAATATTACCTGATTGTAGTCTTTCATTAAGAGAATTATTAAACACACAATTTATCGGAAGCACTGTAGATTTTGTCCAGTTTATAGAATAATCAGAAACTTTTGAAAATGAGTTTATTAACTTGATAACATTGGATATTGAGTTTCCTGAGTTCTCAAGAAAAAGCAAAACATCGTCAGCATAAAGACTCATTTTATGTTCTATGTTTCTACCCTTTATGCCTTTAATATCAACACTTTGCCTTATTGCTGCTGCTAACGGTTCAATAAAAATAGCAAATAATGCTGGTGAAAGTGGACAACCTTGCCTGGTGCCCCTCTGTAAACAGAAGCTTGAAGATAATTGATTATTTGTCCTGACACACGCTGTTGGTGAACTATATAATATTTTTAACCAGTTAATGAAGTAATCCCCAAATCCAAATTTATTTAAGGTAGCAAATAAGAAATTCCAATTTACTCTATCGAATGCTTTTTCAGCATCTAAAGAAAAAATAGCTGTTTCAATATTTTTAAAATACGAATACTCTATTACATTATATAATCTTCGTGTATTTGTGTCTGAGTGTCTTCCTTTTATGAATCCGGTTTGGTCTGGATGTATAATAACAGGAGTTATCTTCTCTAGTCTTTTAGATAAGACTTTACAAATTATTTTAACATCAACATTAATGAGAGAGATTGGACGATAACTCGTAGGTAATACTGGGTCTTTGCCTGGCTTTAATAAGAGACTAATGTTGGCTGAATTCATATGTGTTGGTAGCCTGCCATTTTCTTCTGACTCAAGTAGCACTCTATAAAATATCGGTTCCAGTATATCCCAGAACTTTTTATAGTATTCTACTGGATATCCATCAGGACCTGGCGATTTCTTATTAGGCATGCTTTTAATTGCTTCATGGAGCTCATCTGAAGTTAATGGTGAGTCTAGTTTTGATGATTGACTAATATCTAGTTTTGGGAGTGTTACTTTCTCTAAGAATTCATTAATATCCTCATTAGATGGATTTATTTGTGGAGTGTATAGAGTTTTATAGAAATCTTTAAAAACATTGTTTACTTTTCCCTCATCATGAATTATATTTCCATCTTTATCTTTAATACCATATATATATGTTTTTTCTTTGTTTAATTTAAGTTGATTAGCTAAAAAGCTCCCTGATTTATTACCGTATTCAAAATTATCTAATCTAAGTCTTTGTATCAAGAATTTATTTTTCTTATCAATAATTTCATTTAGTTCTAATTTTACTTTGCGTAGTTTTTGCTGTGTTTCCTCTTCTTGTAGACCTTCTAATAGTTTAATGGATTTCTCTAATTCCTCAATACGTTTATTTTCTTTTTTCTTTTTATTTGTTGAATAGGATATTATTTTACCTCTCATAACTGTTTTCCCAGCCTCCCAAAGTGTACATGCTGAAGTTCCTGGCAAGTCATTAAACTCTAGATACGATGCCCATTCTTTTTTAAAATATTGCAAAAATTCTTCTTCTTGAAGCAGTGATGTATTGAATCTCCAATTTATATTTTTTCTAGTTTCTTTTTTATAATCTAAATATAGAGTAACTGGTGCATGATCGCTGACAGCAATGGTGTGTATCTTAGTGTCTGAAATGTTGGTCAGCAATGAATTGCTTACTATAAAATAATCTATACGAGAATATGAGTGATGCACATGTGAAAAGAAAGAATATTCTTTGCTATCAGGGTGAAAAGAACGCCATGCATCGCAGAGTCCATAATCATTCATATACTGTTTAACTATATTTATAGATTGCCAACTGCGTTGAGTTCCCACTGTATTCAGTCTGTCTATTTTGTCATTGAAACCAAAGTTGAGATCACCTCCCATTACCAGTGAGGAATCCATGTGCTTTGATAGAGTGGAAAAAAAGTCATGAAAAAAAGAAGCGTCGTCTACATTTGGCCCATATATGCTAACTATACAATAATTTTGTCTAAATATTGATAACTTTAATATTATATATCTACCGTGTGGGTCTATAACCTGATCTAATACTGTGAAGTTAACATTTTTATGTATTAAAATTGCTACCCCTCTTTGTCTAGAATTATAACAGGCTGAGAATACATTAGGAAACTCTGAAGATTTTAGCTCATCTACAGTTGAGGCCAATTTATGAATTTCTTGGAGTAATACAACATCTGCCTTTAATCTTTTAATCTGATTAAAAATCCTATATTTTTTATGTTGGCTACCGGCTCCATTAATGTTCCATGTGACAAACCCTAAAGAACCCATACTTGTGCTAATGATAATAAATCTATACCACACCCACTATCACAAATATAAAAGATAACAATAGATCCAGACAAAAACATATTCCTTAATGAATAACTATATATGATTTTTAAATAAAGTAATTGCTGTTTCTTTTGAAAATGAATCAGGGAAGTTTTCATTCATAAAGTAATTGTATGGATATACAAAGACGTGTGTGAACCCTTGTGCTTGTGCGCTGATAATTGTTGAGTTAGAAAAATATAGACAAGAAAACAAAGAGAAATGATATACATGGAAACATAATTCAGATAAGAAAAAACAACAAAAACACCCTCTTACCACATCAAGTGTCATCCCACCTTGTGTATCACCACTATCTGAGTGTGTCCCACCACCGAGCTGTGCTGAAAAAAAATTAAATATATCTGGTAAGTAATATTAACAAATACTATATTTAATAATATTAATCAATATTAGTAACCGATATAGTTCTTACCTTGATCATATGGCTAATAAAGCCAAGGAGTAGTTTCTGGATCTCTAAACAGCTGACCGTTTATATAGAGTTTATCCACGGAGATGTTAGCTCTTATTCCTTCGCTTATATTTTTCTTTCTTATCGGGAATAGTACTTTCCTTCTGCTCAGGATTTCTGCAGGATATTGATCGTTCATACTAAAATGTGTCCCACGTAGTTCCCTACCCCGGCTTTTAACCTGTTCCTTTTGTTTATAATGTTCGAATTTAGCTATTATCGGGCGCGGTCTAGTGTTCCCAGGCCGTTTAGCCCCGAGGCGGTGAACTCGATGAAAAGTAATTGCTTTAATGGTTTCACTCGGCAACTTTAGCTGTTTTTGAAAGAAGTCCCGAACCAAGGCCTCCGGATTTTCCTCCGCCCCCTCCGGAATCCCAGAGAAAATAACATTATCCCGCATACTTCTGGCTTGGATATCTAATACTGACTCTTTAAATTTTTTATTATCCCCGGAAAGTTGCAACATCTGATCTTTAAGCTGTCCAACTGTTACCTTTAGCTCAATGTTTTCATTAGCTAGAGATGCTACCTGTTCCTGGGTGAACTCCAGTGATTGTCTCAACCCCATTACTTCCTTCTGTAGCTCCTCAACTAACGCCAGCCGGGCGTCCAAGCTAGACAACTTTTTATCAATTGACTCCAGAATCGTCACGAAGCCTGAATTATCCACCGAAGGTTCCGAAACGCTATCTGAGCTTCCCTCTCGGTACCGTTTAGCATTCGGCTTCGACTCGCCACCGCTACCGCTCGTGTTAGCCGAACCGCTACCCGCACCGGATGTTACATTAGGGTCGCTCATGACAAACCTTTCAAAATAATCGTCGATAAACAACTCAAGGCTCTCCGACGTTTCCACGTCCAGTTTTGTGGAAATAATGGGGGGAGAAAAGATCGGTTATCAAATTTTTAATACCTTTTTAAATGATCTTACATTTAGTTATATAGTTTATTTAAATAAATATGGACTTACCAAAGCTTTATCATAATACTCACGCACAAGTATAGAGTTTTTCAGCAGCAGCTCATTCCCCACGTCCGCACCTCACAGAACCGGAACCGGAAGTGTCGAATTTAGAGAGACCTGACTGATAAGGGAACTGAAAGTTATGCACCATAACTCATGTCCCCTGAAGGAAGGGAACGAGGTGCAACATACCTGGCCCTTTCAATGCTGAAAGCTCGGTGAAGTGCATTCTAGAGAAAGTAGGATGGGCGTCCGCGTCTTAAATACCCAGAGGGAGGGGACTCTGGCGTGACGCTGACGCCCCTGCCGTAAAGGCGTGAGTGTATTCCTTCAGGTAATCATGCGGGGGCGCAATTTCCCATAGCAATTACTGTATGTTGCACCCTGCTCCCTTCCTTCAGGGAACATGAGTTATGGTGCATAACTTTCAGGGTTTTTTTTGCACTGTAATTGGTTTATATTCAAAACTATAAATCCTAACAGGAATAAAGTCTAAAATGGTAAAAATACACAGTAAAATATATATTGTTTTTGTACTTGTATTTGAAAAACGTAAGCTTTATATTGTGAACCACCTATTTATTCATCTATGTTAAAAAGAACAATTTGATTATTAAAACATGTAATTCGATGACTTGTCTCTTCTAAGTGCAAACCATACCAGAGCCAATAAGCCATGCATGTAAAAAAATAAAATACCAAATAAAACAATAATTTTAATTACAGAACATCCAATTACCGTATGTGCAATGGTTAATAGTATGGCAGACACAGGAAAGGTCAAAATCTTTTAGAGGCTTTTATTTTCTTAGGTTCAAACTCACATATCATGTTGTGGCTTTATAAGCACAGATGGTGGGCAGCTGAACATCTCCATAGCCCAGCAACACAGTGGTGGTATGCAATCCTGTTATACAGCAAACAAAGCCAATAACACTTAATCCAATAATGGATAGCCACTTTATTTACTAGCAAGGTCAAATAAGAAGACTCAAACCAAACAGCAAACACACCTGCCAAATTTTTATTGTGCACATGTAGGGGATAAGTACCGGTAGTACAATAATATAATAAAAGTAAACATGCCCTGCTGTCATTTGAAGCCTGATATTTATGACGCCAAAATGATAAACAGAGGTTGAATTTAGGAGACTGAAAAAGTTTTGGAAAGAGAAAAATAGATGAGATGACATCTTCCAAAGGAAAACTTGTGTGCCAAACCAAAAAATGATCAGCTCCAGCATCCACCCAGTGCATGCTTTTATACCAAGCAGGCATTTAAGTTTATTGCTGCTGTAAAATAAAACATCTAATATTGTCTGTTCCCTTTTGTATCAAGGTGAATGAAAAATAATTATGATCTCAAGAATCAACATAGTTGTCAGAGTCACTGGCATTACAGTAAATCAGGCAAGAAAAAGCCAGCCAGAACATCGTCCCTCATCAGTTCACAACATCAGAGTGCACATGTTTTAGCAACAAAAAAAATCTTAATAAAGTTGAATAATATGACTATTGTAACTATGGCTCATGATTACCAAAATCCTAAATTGTCAGGGCAATATCAGAGAATTCACTTTGTTTAATCGGAAGGCACGTTTTACATGATGTGAAACTACCACAGCCATATTTTTTTGTCAACCTTCAGGGGACAGAAAAACAAAATAACTATTCAGACAGACACAAAGACAGAACCATTATTGTTCCTTTGTTTTTTTACTGAGCCTTAACCTATACAATTTGACCTATTAACCTTCCTGTGAGAAAGTTAGTCACAATGGGTAATTTTTGTAATTCTCAATAAGCACACCAACTCACTATCAACACTTCCTTAGAGACAGAAAACTTGTTGCACAACTCTGAATTTGAGCTAAAATGTCATTTTCCCTAGAGGACAAATAAATATTGCTTTATCTTGCACATTTGCCAAAGGTCCAGTTATTTTTTTTAAACCCAAATACTCATACTGGTGAACAAATGCATGATACAGGTCTATTTACATGTTGTTGTTCGCTCTCGAGGGATAACAAAGCTGTCCAGACGGAAGCAGCAGCCTGAGATTATCAGATGAAGGCTTATTTTATCAGGGAACCTCAAAGGGCTTGTTGCGTAATGATGATGTTGCATTCACGTGTCATGCCTGCAGCACATTTTGGAGATCTGCTTCATCGATTTAACTCAAGATATTATGACCTGGAGTCTGCAAACCATTTCATTTGATCACATCAAATGTAAAGCTCAGACACACTTCACATGAGGCTGTCCATCACACAGACATGTCAAACTCTTTTGTAGTTGGACAAGAATTCATTTGCACCATTCATAACATTCTGATTTCTGTTTTACACTACGTTACATAAACTACCACAGTGACAGGAAACAGTGTGAAATTGCAAGATGGCAAAAGACAAACATAATGATATGCTGCACATTTTACAAGACCAACAGCTGACTGATAAAATATCTTGAATATTTCATCTACACTCTAACACAAATGTTGGATTAATTCTAAACAAATAATAATTAGAAACAAAAGCTGCTAATTGGGGGCAGAGTTAGAGGCAGCATGCTCTCCAGTGTATGACGACAGTCTTGTTGCTTGAGACTAAAAAAAGCCTTTCTGTTGCCTGGATGTTCAGACTTGTCTAATTAACTGTTGAAGAACACTTATGGGGAAGAATTTATCCACTCAGACAAAAAGTCACTTTTAGATGTTTCCAGACTGGTCCCTTTTCCATTAGTACCTTTAGTGCTGGTACAGCACAAATCGACTCGGCTGGGTACGTTACACGTCCAGTTGTTTTTGTATTGAACATTTTTTGAATTTACGGTACACGTTGTGTTTCCATTATACTTTCAGTACCGGTTCTAATGGGCAGAGTTCAAATTGATGTTGCGTGCCTTACCAGCTGGTGGCGGTAATGCTGGTGGTAAGACCATGAAACAAGTTTCAGTACTGGGTGAGAATTTAGTTTGAAGTTTCTGGTAGAATAAAAAGAATACAGATTATTAAAATGATCAAACTACAATATATATACAGTACTGTATATATACAGTATATATACAGTATATAT
>JBBPBX010011276.1:26420-43601 GCA_038048925.1 Garcialebias charrua | reverse complement strand
TATGTATGTATATATATACTGTATATAAATCCTGCTAATGAACTTTAATGAACTTTAATGAACTTTAGCTCACCATTTAATCTCTGATTAAACAGATTCTACAAAAACATCTATATTTAAAACTTTATAGGTTTTCTTCATCCTTTGATGTATTTGCACTTATTGTGTCTACTTTTATTTATCAATTAGATGTGTGATTTTGTTTCTTGTTTACAGATTTTTTTTTTAGCTTTGCTCTAAACTTAAATTTTTGTTTTGTGATTTGTACATCTGTGAGCTAGAATAAAGAACTAAAGGACCTGCTGTACCGTTAAATAGCTATGCGTGCAAATGTCATGAACATAGAATTTTTAGGTATTATTGTTTTTATTAAGATCCTGTGATGGACTTGTGACCAGTCCAGGGAGTACCCCGCCTCTCGCACAGTGATTGCTGGACATGGGCACAGGTGACCCCTGTGACCCAAAATGGAAGAAGCGGGTAAAAGATAGTGGATGGATGGATGTTTTGAATATTATCCATTCGTCTTTTTCCTTGTTTTATTTTGAGATTTACGGTAACTCATTTTCTGTTACATAGGATGCATTAACACTGCAGGCAAATGCATGGCCTAAATCCAATTTTGTTTTGCCTGCATGCAATCCATATCAATTTTTTATGGTAAATGGTCAATGGAGCTATACAGTATAGCGCTTTCCAGCCCACTATGAGGGGCCCCAAAGCGCTTCACAGTACCAGCCATCCACCCATTCATACACACATTCATACACCGGTAGCGGTAGACTACCATGCAAGGCGCCATCCAGTCCTACCGCGAGCAACTCGGGGTTAAGTGTCTTGCCCAGGGACACAACGAGGTATGCAGTGACCGGGGATCGAACCCGGGACCTTCCGGTCCTGAGCCGGCTGCCCTGCCTCTACACCATCTCGGCCCCAATCAATTTTTTATGACAGTCTGAACATGACTATTTTTATTTTTATTTTTTTTGCTGCCCTGTCAGCTGTTAATTTTATAAAAGCTGTTTCAACTTATTAATTCAACCTTTATTTAGGCAGGTTAATCCCATTGAGCCTCAGAGTTTTACTCGTATAGTTTTACTAACTCTGTATCTGCATTTTAGGTCCATAGAGCAACACCACTCTCGGCAGTTAAACAGGAATACACAAAATAATGCAAAATAAAACACTTATACTGATGGTCTCAGTCTATATAATTGTCATTCAACTTTGTACAGATTCTTGAAATATTCAAATAATTCTGTGCTTGCAAGACTTCAGTAGACGGTTATGCTTTCAACAACTGCAAAGTGTTTACGACAGCAGCTTACTAAGCAGGTTTGGGCTCAAGTTCAATATTCAGCAAAGACAAACACAGCAGCCAGTTAGGTGAAGGTATGTGATGCATGCAAATCACGAGTCAAGGAATGACTTCCAATATGCTGATAAGTGGACCTGGAATAATCAATGAACAATCTGCTCATGGTCTGAAACAGTAGGCACACTTCTGTGTTTGTCTTGCTGTGCAAACTCCTGAACTTGTTGCCGCAATCCACTTCCATCACAGAACGGAGACTGTTCTCAGAGGTCCAGAGACCCGTAAAGGAAGCCGATGAATCAGGGGGCCCTGAATCCCAAAGAATCTGTCCCACACAGGAGAACCTCTCAGTTCTCTTGCCAGGCAACAACGTTTGTTTGTCCTCTGCGCGCAGACACAACCGCCCAACAGCGCGAACACACCCTGGATGAACGCAGCGGCCCACTGAAGAGGGGGTTGGGAGCTTTGGAGCCTTGAACGCAACTCAATCACTTCTCTGTGTGAGCTGCACAAAAGCACTAGTGAGAGTGAATAAGCAAAAGTGAGACGTAGAAGCTCCAACAGGCACTCGGGTGTAGCTGATCTGCTGCAGGTAATGCGCTCTCTGGTTACCTGTTTCCCATGGAACTTGAATTTTAATGTGAACACACCCAAATGATACAAACTCTGCTGCGGTTTTCTTTCTCCTGGAAGCACGGGGACTCAGGGGAGAATGTAGCAAAGCTCTTTTTTAATTATGTTTTTATTTCTTCTCAAGAATAAAACAATGTGACCTCTCTCATTGACTACTCTATACTTACTTTAAAACATTCAGCTTCAATTCCATTGTTTTGTAAGACAATCTACTGTTCTCTTACAACATTTTCTTTGTATTTGTTTGGTTTATTACAATGTTATCTTACAAAAAAGAAATACTTTTTTATATGTCACGCAAAACAGCATGACATTAAAAAAAAGAATTATTTCTTGAATTGAATTGAAACTGAATTGAATGACCAAGAGCTAAACTGAATGTGTGCTCTTTTCACAGTGACTGACACAACTTCTCGGTCATCTTGCCAACTTAATATTCACAACTGAATGACCCTTTCTTAACAGTTCACTGACTCCATTCAGCTCCTAAAAGGCACCAATGAGGAAAGTCAGCACTGACCCAATTTTTGTCCGGCAGCTTCATAATCTAAGAAATCAAAATGCTTCCACATCTTAACACTTGGGGATTATCTCATACACACATTCTTGAGGGGCTTGAGTTGTGATCTTATATGGTGACTAGTCCAGATCCCACCTGTGACAGAGCTTTACTCCGAGAAATACCACAAATTAATACTGTGAGAAGTGTATTCATTTGTCTTATGGGAGCAATGCTTCAGTGTTGGATAAATAAACAGTTACTCAGAAGGAAGATGCACTGTAATGGTTCTTATCAGTCTGTAAAGAAGCAGTATCAAAATTAATATTCTGTTTTATAGCCCCATTTGGGATTGGAATGTTTACACACAACTGGTTTCTATAAAATCTGGTGTAAACAAGACAAATAACTGATTTTTTCTTCTATTATTCAGCACCATTTCCCCATTCTATCTAAACAGCATAAATGGACTGTGCTTATATAGCACCTTTCTGTCTAATCAAGATACTCAAAGTGCTTTACACTACAGTCGGTGCCCTCATTTACACATTCATCCAACACTCAAAGAATAATCAGTGTTTTATCACATTCATACTCCGATGGGACATCAGAGGCAATGAGGGGTTCGGTGTCTTGGAAAGGGACATTTCGGCATGTGACTGCTGGCGGAATCGAACTCCCAGCTCTTGTATTAGAAGGTGACTGCTCTAACCACTCAGTCACAGACGTCCCATAACAACCATAATAAATATTATCCAGTCCTCACTCTGAACATAATTACATGACAAAAACATGATTTTTTTTTGTTCTGCCACGCATTGTTTTGTCAATGGATGACTTCATTATATTGCAGACATAGAGTACCGTATTTTCCGGTCTATAACTCGCACCTTTTTGCCTAATTTGAATGCCCTGCGACTAATAGAGAGGTGAGACGTGTTTATGGATTTTTCCCCATATTTTTAGACCAATTTTTGGCTCGGATATGACCGTTTTTCATTTAGGCAAAAAATGGTGCAGTAGCACTTTTGTCCGCTAGGGTACACCGACCGTTCCCACCTCATGTGTCCGAAGGCAGCCTCCTCTGGTCGGACACACTCTGTCGCTGCCCGGCCTCCTGCTCTGGAGGTATGAAGTTAGCTGTGTTTGTTAGCTAAATAAGTCAAGAACCACAGGACAGATTGTTATCAAACTTACAGAATGTAATCACTGTATGGACATTTACAACTGACTAGCTTTATGAGATGTTTGAGATAAAATTCGATGTTTTATAACCATAAATGTGTCGCGGTTAGCTTAGTTGTTTTTGCGGGTACAAATAGCTCATAAACCAAATGGCAGATTTTCTTTAAACTTACAGAAAGTAATTACTTGGTGTTCATTTACAAACTGTGACCTGTATGAGACATTTGAGCTAAAATTCGATTTATTTATAATTTATTTTCGCAGTGCATGCGACGGTTTGGAAGAAGTCAAAGCGAAACAATTTAAATCCAGCTGATTTGACCATTTCGTGAATTTATTAAGGAACGGTTAAGCTCAGGAACCCTTGTGCTATAATGTCAGCTAAGAAATTTTTTTAAGCGTTTATTTAGCTAAATTTTAAAGAAATAAAGCCGTCCACCCGCGCGCGTACACATGGCGAAATACTTTTTTTAATCCAGCTGATTTGACAATTGCGTTCATTTATTAAGGAAAAGTTCAGCTAAGACACATCTTTGCTATAATTTTCAGCAAACAAATAATTGTTTTTACCGTGTTAATCTTGTAAATCCTTCCATGCTCGCTCGCTCTGTGGCCGCCATTTTCAGCAGGGCAAATGATGTGCTGACTAGGGGTTGAACGAGTACATAATTTTTAACCTCGACCTTAACATAAAAAAACTCGAACGACGCTCGAGTAGCCGATGACGTCACAGTGTCTTATGATGCAAAATAAATAAATAAATATAAATGCATAAAAACCGTCTTTACAAAAAGAAAAAAAAGACCAACAAAACATTGGGAGCATTTATTATGCTCCTATCATTTATCATACTGCAGATAAGTCACAGGAAAAACAAAACTATTAGTTATTATTATTAATATTAAAAGTGAAAGTATACCGTGCGGCGCTGAAACCGAAACTGAAAAACAAATGGGGCAACACCGCACCACAGCCTGAAGTGCTGTGCAATTTAGGTTTACTTTTAGAGATTAATGTGTTTATAGGTTTTTTTAATAGGTCTAGAGAGATTAATATGTTGCTTTTGTTTGTGAAACGAGAGAGGAAGCTGCCGTGTTATATATGTGGCCTGCAATGCAACACCGCCACCTGCTGCCAGTCACAATCTACGGTGGTCAGAGAACAGAAAATCAACAGGAAATAGCGCATTTTATAAATTAAAAACTGTTTTACCTTTTTGACAAGACTGCCTGCTCCATTTACATCCGTGCGCACAAAGGAATCCATTTTGTGGCGTCTACTAAAAGCTAAAAGCTACCTCGCACGCTGTGAAATGTGATGTGATGACGTCACTACGGGTACTCGAGGTGGACAAAAAAGCCTCGATAGAAGTCAAAGCACTCGAGCTGTCGAAAACTCGGGTATTCTGTTAATGCACTAGTGCTGACGCGTCGCGGTGACGCATAATAGATGCGACTTAAATAGAGGTGCGACACGTTTATGGATTTTTCCAATTTATTGCCAATAATTGGACAAAGCGACTTATAGAGAGGTGAGACTTATCAGGCGGAAAATACGGTATTTGACATCAAGAGTTTTAACAAGGAAGTAAAGCTGTGCTTGCTGCTTGCACTTTCATTTCACAGCAAAATACTTTCTGAGTTTAAACCTGTTGGTCAGCTTTGAGTTGGTGTTCTTCCTCTACAGGTACCCCTCGAGTTACGTCAGGGATAGGGACCTACGTGTGTGACTTAGGTCGATTTTGTCGTACCTCGCGGACCAAAAACACCTGCCTGTCGTAGGTCCGCGTTTCTGACATAGGTCGCGGATATACCGCTAACGGAGCGCCGCACACATATTTAATGGCATGAGACTGAACAAGCAGACATACTAGGCCATGAACATGCACAGAACTGTACAGTAAATGAATACTGTACTGTACTGTAAATAAAAAATATAATGTCTTACTTTGAGCTGGTCAAAGCCTGCCTTCGTCTTTTAGTATTTAGCTCGGGTGCGAGCTCCCCCAGCTTCCTTACGCTCCACACGCACACACGTGGACAAAACTGTTTAAAAGAATGACTGTTAGCTTCTTAACTTCATACATTTGGAGCCATAAAAAAAAAAAAAACTTACTGAAAGCCGTTTCTCCGCGATGTCCTCCATCCAAAACAACTGCTCAGCGTTAGCTACGGTTAGGCCCCGCTATTAGCAGCACTGGTTAGCATGTCAGTTCATTCAAAAAGGCTGTCGGCTTTGTATCTCCGCGTTAGCTCGGTGTCCCCCGACTGCCAGGCGGACATTTGCGGCGAGCTCCCGGCCGTAGATGGCCCCTCCGCGGCATGTCGGCTCGGTATCTTCGCCTGTGTTTGCTGCTCTGTTAGCTGCTGTCGTTAGCATCTCGGGCGGCGTTGTTGGAGCCATCGCGGGGCGATCCGCGGCTGCTCAGGCATCGGCTTTGTATCTCCGCATTAGCTCGGTGTCCCCCGACTGCCAGGCGGACATTTGCGGCGAGCTCCCGGCCGCAGATGGCCTCTCCGCGGCATGTCGGCTCGGTGTCTTCGCCTGTGTTTGCTGCTCTGTTAGCTGCTGTCGTTAGCATCTCGGGCGGCGTTGTTGGAGCCATCGCGGGGCGATCCGCGGCTGCTCAGGCATCGGCTTTGTATCTCCGCATTAGCTCGGTGTCCCCCGACTGCCAGGCGGACATTTGCGGCGAGCTCCCGGCCGCAGATGGCCTCTCCGCGGCATGTCGGCTCGGTGTCTTCGCCTGTGTTAGCTGCTTTGTTAGCTGCTGTCGTTAGCATGTCGGGCGGCGTTGTGGCCGCCGATCGCGGGGCGATCCGCGGCTGCTCCTCCGGACCTGAGACGTCCACAGAGTTGACCGAGTGTTTCCAGCAAATTTATCCGTATGAGGCAACCCTGAACGGACACACGGTCCTCTAAAGCCAGCTGACAGGAGCGTCTAGAGCTCCATTCTTCTTCTTCTTCTTCTTCTATAGAGGTTATTGGCGGTTGGCGAACTCAAATTAAGCGCATTACCGCCACCAACTGGAGCTCCATTGACCGCAGTAGACGACCGGAAACGACCGGAAGTTGCGTAAATACGATCAAATTGTAATTAAAAACGAAATATTAATAATTATACTTTATTTATAAAGCCATTTAAAACAACCACAGCTGCAACAAAGTGCTATACACATGAAATTAATAACATTTAAACACAAAAAAAAAAAAAAAAAAAAATTTTTTTTTTTTTTTTTTTTAATCATATTTTTATTAAATATGATAAAATCGTAAGTCTGAGTTGCCGTAGGTCGCGGGTGACGTAGGTCGAGGGTTTGCTGTACTTGTTTTGACCTTTCACTACAGCTGAAGACGTGCACAGTATTTTCAGTGATTGTGCATGGCTGTTTCACTTTTTGTGATTGTTCAGTTATGCACTAAACTGAATACATCAGGAAACTGTATCTCTGCAGATTAACAGAAAGTGGTATTATTAGTACATTACACAGCAAACTGTTCGTTGGAAGTTTTGCAACGTCCCTGAACATCAAAGTTGCCTAAAGCTGTCATCAAACAGAATTAAGCTGTTTTTGTATGTACAGTACTTTGTAGATTTAGAGAAGATGCACATGTCCTGGGTCCTTTTTAGGATCTGTAATAAGATTTAAAATAATGAGTCTGCAAAACCAGAGTGGTCCAATGACAACAAATGATATAATTTGTTTTACCAGCTGACCAATCAAACGTGTAAAATACAGTGACTTCAAATTATACAGTATACAGTATTTTGTTGATTTATGACATTCAGTAGGTTTATGCTGATTTTACAGAGAAGAACAAGTCTGAAAACTGACCCTGACAATAACAAATGCCCCTCGAGCTGCACAGAAGTGTTACACAATGTGGCCATTGTCAACCGTGTGCATTCACATAGTTTCTAATTGCCACAACATAGCAAGATGATCAGCGATAGCTTGAAGGCTTTAAATGATCTTAAGTAAAAGTTTCTGCAACACAAAGGAAATCAGAGCATCCATTATTTCCAAAGGCCACCCAAGAGAGATTAGTTTTTTATTTCAAGAATGCTCTAATCAACTTTTTAGTCATACTGAAATCAGAACATTTCATGGGAAAGAGTGAGACAAAACTGTATAATAAAATAAGGTTTGTGTTTAGCACATTGAGAACTGACATTGCTAATGAACTGGTTGATTTAAACAACTAAAAACAATTATCATAAAAACACTTAAGTGTGTTTTGCATTATATGTGTAAATTATTCCTGTTTTTGTATTATATGAGTCACATAAAGTAAAATACAAATCTGCCCAACAGATTGTATTTAAAAAAAGAATGTGATTGCCCCTGACACATCGCTCCAACTATAACTGATAATTGACATGTAATTATGAGATGATCAACGCTCGACTTCTCCAGCACAGACATGAAGGCATGGGAGCAAGAGCTCGAGTCTGACCTGAGTCTGGAACACGCCTCAGCGATGTGAGGAACGCGCATATGTTAATGTCGCGGCACCCAAATTGTTTGACTAGAATTAACTTAATTCAGTGATGAATGAGCCAAGAAACTTCCCAGCAGCTAGCGTCTCCTTTGTGTGATTGTGTGCACAGAGGAAACTCATCAAGCATCTCTGCAGACCTAATGTTTGACTCGACAACATGGGGACACCCAGCAGCTGCTTGTGGTTACAGAAAAAATAAAGTACATGAGTAACACCTGGAAAATAAATGAGAAACCTTATAACGAATTGGAGATAAATGCCACAAGTGTCTATTTAAAGGCATGCTTTACTCTAGCATTTTCTTGATGGCAGCAAACTAGATCATAGCAAACCACTGCTTCTGTAGTGAAGGCAAGTCATACCTAAATACCTAAAAACTAGAGCACTCAAGATCAAAAACAACTAGGGGAAAACCCTCAGGAGTAGTTTCATTCTCATTTACTGCCAAATGGCTGCCAATAAAAGAGACAGACGAGCAACGAGGTGGTGCACAAAAATAGCCAGGTAACCTTTGGTAACAAAACGATAAGCCTCAACCGTTTGTTGATCTTTCAAGTTTCCTGATAAGAGCTGGAAGGGCAGCAGATGTACTTTGCACACACACATCATACCGCCCAGAGAACAAAGTACAGTATTACTAATTTTTGTCCTTTAGACTGACGAAAAACAGACTAAAGTTAATGCTGTGCATTCCTAGTCGAAAACTGAAAAACAATACATGAATATAAGCGGCCTGACTAAAAGCTCCCGTGCAGACTTTTGTGGGTACCCTTGATCCCTTCTGGTTGTTGTGTTTTAGCAATTCCTGGGGCTTAAAAAGGGTGTAACATTAAAAGACAACACCACACACTGGTGGCTGCCCAGACATGCTGACATGACCAGTAGTGACTAACACACACACCTGTCTTTACACACCCTCCTGGATCAGGAAGCTCACACTGGGGAGTCACTGGAGAGACGGTAGCCCTGCTCCCAGACCAGATTCAAACTCCTCATGAACATGGGAGTGTCGAGAGACAAGGAGGGGAGGAGGTGGGTGGTTGAGCTGCGTTCACGCCCCCTCTAGCAACAAACTAAAACAAACTGAAACTCTAGCAAACAACTTACAGCAAGCAACAACAAAGAATAATTATGTAGATGTATCCATCTATTCTCACCCGATCTATCCAAAACAAAAGGCCTAAAAAAATAATAATAATACCACAAGGTATTCCGTGACCGGTGATCGAACCTGCACTTCCACCACTGCCCCAACTTGGCATACATGCTTCGCTCGTCCATCGCACCATAAGAAAACGAATACAACCAAATAGTTTTGATGACGTGAAAAGTATTCTTAAAATAAATAAGTTAAAATATACAAATAACTAGTGCCATTCCAAAAACTATAATATGCGTTGTTGCAGTACTTTTCCGGCGTGCAATGTACCACTTCCATATAAGGTATGAACTGCAGCGAGGACCTTCCCATCTCTGCAGGGGATTGGCTCTGCTTGAACCACTTTCGTGACGACAGAGTGAGAAAACACGTCACAGTGAGAATCCTAGACCAATAAGAAAATTAAGGTGCAATTCCTCTGTTCAACCCATAGGACTACCGTAAACACGTTTTTAGACCAAATGTTGCCGATTTAAACTAATACGCACAAATATATGAAGATTAACACAGACATAGTGCTATACAACATTTTAGACACATTCTAGGGAGTTTAAGAGATAAAAAAAGTTAATTTTGAGTTTAGTGGTGGTGGGGTGGGTGTGTAGGTGATGTGGGTGGGGGTCTTTGAGAAGGGAGAAGGAGGGAGGAGGACCGCCCTGCAGCAAATAAAGACATGTTGCAAAAGAAGAAACACTTTGACTCCATGTATACTTTAGTCACAAGCTGGTGCAAACATACAAGACATACATTTATTTATATTCCAGCATCACAGCACATGAATATTTAAATCCACAGACAAAAAAAACCAAGGACACGTGAAGAGGATCTGCAATGCGTAGCAAGCAAACTCCATCCTGGTGCGAGCAAGGCGCTGACAAAACCAAGAAAAAGGGCAAAAACAAACAAACAAGCACTTAGTTTAAATTATTACCCAAAAAAATCTAGCAGTTTTAACTGTGATGGGATTTTAACCAACATAAAAAAAACAGGACAAGGACAGAGAGTACCAGCACAGGGCAGGTAAAATGAATCTACAAACTGCAGAGGCTCGTTTTGAACCTTCGTGTGAACGAGTTTAAATAAAAAAACACCCCAAAAATAGGTGCAAAGGGCTCTTCTTATAACCTTGGTATTATCCCCGAAGTAGCACGTTTACAGTCAAGGTTACATGTAATACGCAGATAGTAAGCGTTGTGGGAGTTTTATATCTATTTATTGATGTTTCAGTAAAAGTAGACAAAATATCGCGGGATGCACTTGCCGCTACCGGCGGGTTACATCCATCCGCTGCGGGCAGCTCATCCCTGAGCAGGTCCCCCCTCCCCAGCTAAAACAAAAAACACTTATATTTTTAACCTCCAGCTTCTGGACGGAACCAGGAGAGCCCAGAATATTCGCAAGCCTGTCAGACAAGAAAGACGCCACGGGACCTAAATCCCAGCTTAGTTACCTTTAGCTGCTGCCTCCGCGGCACATAATAGTCCGAGGACCAGTCCGACAGCGGAGGCGAATCGTGTTTCCCCGCCGAACCGCATCCCGACTTCGAGTTGAACCGCCGCGAAGTCAAACACAGCCTTCGTCTTCTCCCCTCGTCAGTCAGTCGTTTCTCTGAGAGGAAAAACAACATCCAGGAGAAGATGAGTGTCGGTTACCACGGCAGCCCTAAGATGGCCGTGCTCTCTCCCTTCAATCAGTGCTCCTCTCGCTGCTGGCTGCGTTCAAGGACAGACGGAAATTAGGAGGACACGTCCGAACTTGTCTGGACAGAAAGTTTATCTGGGAAAAAAATTAGTCAGGTATTGAATCATTGGCTATTCCTATATAAATAATTCATATGAAACAAACTTTACCCGCAGGATTTTATGTTTAAGCTGGATTTTTTTTTTTTTGCATTTTCTTGCAAGCATGCAATGCTAATTGACTTTACTAGTAGTTAAATTAGCTGAAATTATCTATAATTATCACATTAGCTTAAACCTAAATAAGTACACCTTAAAAGCTAAAATATGCAAAACATTAGCTAAAATCTAAAATTGGGACAGCAATGGCTAAATCTACAAACAGAGAATAAGTTGAAAACAGAACTAACAAAAATAGCTAAAAACCAAAGTTAGCTATAGCTAAAAGGTAAAATTAACAAAATAGCTAAACTAGCAAAACAATACCGAAAAGCTGACAGCAGCAAAAAAATAAAAAAATAAAAATTGCTACTAAAATTAGCACAGTAGCTAAAATGAAATAAACAATAGCCTAAGTTAAGACTGTGTATTTAGTTGATACAAAATGAATACCTAATTAGCAGCAAACAGTCAGGACATATTTGACTGACAAACAAAACATGTTTTGTGACAAAGTACTCTTAATGGCATTCACGTTTAGAGGACAAAATTATTTTTTATTTCCCACTACCAATTTATAAAACTTAATTGGAAATGTTAAACTACTGTATACTGTCGTAGGATTTGGCTATAAACCTATCTCTAACACACAAAGTCAAACCAAACTAAATATTTATGACTAAAATATCTTGTTTTTCACCCAGTAATCTACATATTGGTTTTATTTTTATTTTATTTTTCAGATTCATAAAGCAACTGTCAACTATTTTTTTTATATAGCCTATATACAGTATATATGTAATTTATTTTTACTGTTTATCCAGCTCTCTTGTTTTTCACCCAGTAATCTACATATTGGTTTTATTTTTATTTTATTTTTCAGATTCATAAAGCAACTGTCAACTATTTTTTTTATATAGCCTATATACAGTATATATGTAATTTATTTTTACTGTTTATCCAGCTCTGGGCATGTAATGTCCATCGGCAGACCAAGAATCCGAGCTAAAAATGAGACCCTGAAGGCAGCACGTGTCGGACGGTGTCCAGTGACGTCAGTGCTGTTATTGTGGGAGCATGCATACAGCTAAACTGAGACTGAGTGGCCAAAAGCCTGCTCTGTTGTAGACAGCAGGCATCCAGTGAGCATTATAGAGTCTGAAATAAACGCAGCACTTGACAAATGAAAATATAAGGCTTGAATTAGGCTGAACACCCCCTAAAAGATTTCTTCAAGACTGTTTTATTTTGGATTTATTAGATTGTCTTGTATTGTTTCTTTTGTAAAAAAAAAAAAATTAACAAATTTAATAAACATAAACATAAACAGTATAATATTACCAGAATATGACAAAAGTTGTTTGTGTTCCTCAGTGGAAGAAGTTTGTAGATCTTACTGATCACCACAATCTCTCCTCAGTAACACAAGTGCAAAGCAATGTGAGAACCGCTAGTCAAAAAATTGCAAATTGGCGCCCACTACCCAATCAACACCATCTTGCTGCACCCCTGAGGAGAAGAAGATGCAGAGTTCAGAGTCACTTCATTGCTATTTTGTACCCAAATGAGCTAAGGTGATGTGACTGAAGCTCATCAAAATACAGACATGTGTACTTTGTAGCTTTAATTCATTTTATTACAAATCTGGGAAATTTGAAGGGAAAAAAAGCCCACTGTGGAAGTATTTCTGAGAAAAAGAGTTTTAAGTGTATAATAGAAAACTTAAAGCAAAGATATATATTTGATTATTTCAGGAAACTGCGATATATAGGCTACTGTATTTGATTATTTCAGGAAAACTGTGCCAACCTAGATCAAACCAAGCAGTGAAGTGATGAGTCTATAAATGGGACATACTTCAGTGCAGCAGCAGGACTGAAACAAAGCTTTATTTGTTTGCAGTTGGCAACACATGAAGTGGCCACTTTCTCTCACAGACGTCCAGCTCTCTGTGGGGATGACAGCGGCCATTGTCATTATTCAGACACTTATGTGAGACATGGGTTACTACCTCCAGAACATCTCACCTGCTTGAGTGAAACCCTTCAAAGATTTCCACGGCTGATGATATGCTATCACAGGCAATCCTTTCCTTTTTTTACGTGGAGTAAATGGTTCTGATTTAGGAGTCAGACATTTCACTATGATCTAAATCTTACCTGCAGTGCAGTTCTAAAAATAATCTTTTTTTTTTTTATTGTTTAATAAAACTGAATTAGAGAATTTGCTTCTAAACAGAAGTATTTGCAAAATCGAAACAAACAAAAAAAAAAACTTGACAAACTGGTGTGGTAATCTGCTGGTGTCCTTGTAAAGATATTTTACTAAGTGACACTTCATAATGAACTGGATGTGAATGCGATTACAATTGGAATGAATACCGTAACTGGATTGTAATTTGTATCTAAATTAGAATTATGATTTAGACTTTGTCAGGGGAATTCATGTAAAGGTCATGGATGTTTATCAGTAACATGTTAAACTAATGTGTTAGAGTCGCTTGTGTGTCTGCAGGCTCCTCTCTGAGGAGCACGGAGCCTGCCTCTCTGATAAACTCCAAGACTTCCTCCTCATCTGTAAGCTGGGAAGCAGAGGTCTTGTCTGTCTGATAAACATTACAAAAAGACTCTTCTTTATATTGTTTGTGGGCAAATCTCATAAATGTAACATCTGTGTGAACTTTGCCCCCTTGCAAGTAGTACCGGTAAACTGGCTTGAAAAATCTTCTCATGTCCTCAGAGTGACTTATTTGAGTAAAGAGATGATGAAAGGATATTTATTTTTATTCCACAAACTTTTCTTTTTTTATTTCGTATAGTGCACACAGATTTCAGTGAAGCTGTTTGTCATAAACCAGTCTGACATGAATGGTTCTCTGGTCCTGTTCAGACATGGTACCAAACGGAGACAGATGAATGACTCAGTGGGATTTATTTTTGGTAATTTATTTATTTTGACAGAGCAGCAAAGGCCGATCAGTGGAAGAAACGTGTGCTAAAACAGCGAGGCATAACAAAGAAAAGACGCAGAAACACAGAGAACAAATCTGTTTCTGAACCAAAACCTTTGAACGGCAACGCAACGAATGGGCTTCAAAATCTCAACACTTTTCACAGAAGCATCAACACCACAACTGTGTGGTGGGTTTGTCTCCATGGTAACCAACTCAGAGCGCCAGCAGCGTTAAGTCATTGCAGAAAATCTTCTGACTTTCGTTTTTAAATGTCAAGTTTTCTTAGTACGTGTGTAAAGTTGTACAAATGTGTTAATATTTTGACTGAGTCGATCAACAGAACCTTGAGACAAGTTATCATTTATTTATAACCTGCCACTAGGTGCGTTCAAGTGTCCGACCATCCATCAATTCACACTTGTTCCTTTCCAGATCACAGGGGTCACTGGTGCCCATGTCCAGCAGACGTTGTGCGAGAGACAGGGTACACCCTGGACAGGTCTCTGGTCCATCTCAGGGAGAGACAAACAACCATTCACATTCCCACTCACACCTATAGGGACAATTTACAGTAACCAATCAGCCATGCATGTTTTTGGTCTGTGGCGGAAACCAGAGTAAGGGAGTAAACCCACACATGCACGGAGAGAACATGCATCCACCCAGAAATGTCCCCAGCCAGGATTCAAAACTGAAAGGCATTAACTCTACCAACTGAGCCTCTGTGCCACCCTGTTCAATTAATTCAGTTCAGTTTTATATGAAGTAGAGCCAAGTCACAATAGAAGTCATCTCAGGGCAATGAACAGAAACAAGTGTCTGGTGTCAAAATATCTTAGAAAACACCATAACAATTTTAATGAAACACATAAACTAACAGCTTGATACAACTGATTAACTTTTGGTGTCGGTTCAAGTTGAGAATAACCCAGTTCCCTTTATCAGTCAGGTCACTCGGTGCAACACTATTGCTATGGGAATTGCGCCCCCACGCGATTACCTGAAGGAATACATTCACGCCTTTACGGCAGTGGGCGTCAGCGTCACCCCAGAGGCCCCGCCCTCTGGGTACTTAAGACGCGAGCGCCTATCCAAACTGTCTCTTTTTGCCCTTAACCTCGCTTAAACCTAAACTTCGTGGGACTTCTCTGTAGACACATTGCTCGTTAGAGGTGAGCTCGCTCCCTACGCTGAGCGTACAGAGAAATTTCCTGGCTGGCGAAAGCTAGTCAAGCACATTTTTCCTTAACCTCGAAGTTTTCTTCTCTTTTCTCTCCGCAGCTGCTTCGCTCGACGACGCTAACTGCGTCACATCGCTACCCTGCTAAGGAGTAGCAAGCTAGCCAGCGAAAGCGACGCGACGGAGGAGACATCTCAGACAAGGATTTTAAGACAACTTGCTTGTTTCTTCTCGGACATGGCTCCCGAGAAGGGAAAGCGAATCCGGAGGTCTGTTCGCATACAAAACCTGCACGCTCTACGTCCCGTGCCTCTCACTAAATGAAGCAAACGCAGACGCTCTAGCCCACGGCTGGCCAGCAGGGGCGCTGCGTCGTACCTCTCCCCCCGCACCCCCAATTCGGGTGACGCGGGAGCACACAGGCAGGAGGGACCCCTCCCTAATATTGTTGGCCCTCAGATGGCCCGAGGTGTGCTCAATGCTGATACATTGACAGCTGCTTCCCTTCAGGGGCCTGCTGTCTCAACCACACGAGCAGCCTCTCTACTTACGTCCAGGACTGTGGCAAATCTCAGCTTGGTTGCTGAAAGGAACAAACTGATGGCCTCAGGCCTCCTCAGCAACGTAGTAAACACGATCCAGGGAGCGAGAGCAATGTCAACACAGACTCTCTATGCTCGTAAATGGTGTGTTTTTGAAGCTTGGTGCATGGAAAGGAATATTGTCCCTTATTCCTGTGACCTGGTCCAACTTCTTACCTTTCTACAGGACCTGCTGGAGAAAGGCAGCTAATTTTCCACAATTAAGGTGTTGTTATCAGCCATCTCGGCATGCCACGAAGGTTAGGGGGGAAAGACACCCGGTGTACACCCTCTCATGATACGATTCATGAAGGGCGTATTGAGGAAGAGTCCCCCCAGCAGGACTTTGACCCCTGACTGGGACCTCCAATTAGTCCTGAATGCTCTCTGTGAGCCTCCATTCGAACCTTTAAGCGACATTAAGATAGATTTACTATCTTATAAAACTGCTCTACTCCTGGCTCTTTGCTCAGCTAAACGTGTGGGTAACCTCCACACTTTGTCGGTGCACCCAATGTGTACAAAGTTTGCCCCTGATGGGTCAAAGGTCACCCTACGACCTAACCCTACATGTGTCCCAAAGGTTCTAACTTTGAATCCCAGAAGTCTGGACTTTGAACTCTCTTCATTTCTTCCTGCTCCCATCCTCACTGAGGAACAGAGGAGGCTGAGAGCACTCTGCCCTGTTAGGGCTTTAAGTGCTTACATCTTAAGAACAGCTGATTGGAGGAAAACAAACCAACTGTTTGTATGTTTTGCCAACCCAGCTGCTGGCAGGGCCCTGTCAAAGCAGCGCCTCTCCCACTGGGTGACTGAGGCCATTAAAAGGGCGTACAGTAGCAGAGGTCAACAGGTGCCCTCTGGGGTACATGCCCACTCCACTCGAGGCTTGGCCGCCTCGTGGTCACTGTTCAAGGGCGTACCAGTTGCAGACATCTGTGCAGCTGCAAACTGGAGCTCAACAAACACGTTTGCAAAACATTACAGTTTGGACGTTACTGCATGTGACGTCACTCAGGCTGTCCTCTCTAACACACAGTAGAGAGCGGCCGAGAGATGCCTAATGTATAAAGGCAGAAGTTCTCACAAGCATGCATTTTACTGAGCATTTCAAGGGCGTGAATGAATTACGTTCCCATAGCAATAGTGTTGCACCGAGTGACCTGACTGATAAAGGGAACTGAAAGTTATGCACCATAACTCATGTTCCCTGAAGGAAGGGAACGAGGTGCAACACAGTTGGCCCTTTTCAATGCTGAAGCTCGGTGAAGTGCACTTGGAGACCGTTTGGATGGGCGCTCGCGTCTTAAGTACCCAGAGGGCGGGGCCTCTGGG